>JAVQKC010023105.1:0-22356 GCA_036025475.1 Philypnodon macrostomus | reverse complement strand
AGGTTTTGATTGTTGAAAAGGTTTAATCTGCCAATCCAGCAGAATTCTTCAGTTCTGGGTTGAAAGGTGGGTGAGCTGAGATTATAGGCTGATACTTGGGGGAGTGGTAAACACCTGTTGGATGGGCTGTGCCCTACCATTAATATGCTAATGGTGAACCCCAATAGGCAGATGAAAGCTTTTCAACAATCAAAACCTTGTCCAGATGCCCTTTTTCAACTTTCAGAATGACCTCTACCTGGATGAATGACAACCTTCACCGTCAGCTCACTATATGACCAGCACCAGCCAGACAGTGACCTTGGTGCAGCAGCAGAGCACAAATGATGCTAAAAATGATCAAATATTAGTCTACAGAACACCTTCATTAGAATTTTTTTTTCTGTTTTATGCAGCTATGATGCCGCACTAGTGCAGTCAAAATAGCAGGCAGTAGTAGTTATAAAACATGACAATGAGAGGCCAAAGTAAGGTTTGTGAGGACGTGAACCCTGATAAGGCTCATTTCTGTGTTGAGGGAGTGTTTTAGGAAATTACTAAATACCTAAGGCTGCAGCAGGTCGCTGTAACATTTCACAGCGAGTGCCGAGCTGACCCCAGTATCAGACCTGCCATGAACACAGCTGCCCCTTTAGTTGGTGATCATGGGGCTGATATTACATAAACAGGGTTAACCCTAACCCATTATGCCTACATAGGCTGTAGTCATCAAATCTGTACGATGAAATGTAAAATGTGAGATTTGAGTCACGTCAAATACAATAATGAAACCTCCTGCTTGTACTATCTACAGCACTTCACCCTTGAACTGCAGGTGGAGCGTGCCCTGTAGTGTGGGATAAAAATATGTTTTAGCCTTTATAGACAGTCTCTGATTTTGGGTCTAGAGTCTGATCTTTTTCTAAGAATTGTGCTCAGTCCACCCTTTTCACAGTACTTCCTCAGATAAAGGCAGTGTGAGAGGAAACCAGATAGTAGCACTGCAGAAGCACAACAAACACAGAACAGGTGTGAGCTGTGATTATAGCTTATCGAATAAACACAATGCAACATGTAGCAGAATTCATGCTTCCTCAAATAAGGCCTTTACCAAACATCTGTACGGGACAGTGTGGGTGGAGCGCCTCTATCAAACCTACACCTGTTTATTTTACTCCATTGTTTGTAAGATTTGAAGAGTCTCAAACGGGATGACAGGAAGAACGCAGGCCCTGGCTTTGTTTTCATACCTGCTTACATCTATTAACAAATCTGGACAGTATTTGTTTTAGTTATTCTTAGAAATCTTAGTTCAGGACGATGGCAGTAGCTTATGTTAATATTCATTCATCTTTTTAATCTCTTCAGGCATTTCAAATGGAGCTAATCCAAGCAAGTATGGGCCTTAAACTCACCAATTCCACTATCACATTTGTCCCTGAGTGGAACCTAAAGTTTCACATTGGCTAGACGAAGGATCTAACCCACAACCTCAAAGATTCAAGATTCAAGATTGGACTGGATGCCAAATAGATAAATAGTAGAAAATAAAGATCAGCATGCATATATATATATATATAAAAGTAAAACGTTAAAGACTATGTTCATATATGTGCTACATTAGCTGTTATGTCAGCAGTAAACGGTGGTTGTGAAGATGCAAGTAAATCCCTATAACCAGGCAAGTATAGTTACTGCTGCTTCTCAATATAAAGCTATTGGGTGCGATGCCTAAGTCTGCTTGTGCTCCTTGTGTTATATGGTTTTGTCTTGGACATTCTAACTTCCTCTCTCCAAAGATATTGGTCAATTGGTAAATCTAGTGAAAGAATGTGAGTGACGTGTCAGCCTAGCCATTGTGTAGGGTGTACCCCACCACAAACCCAAAGTAGGTGGGGTAACCAGTCCTCTTTGAGCGAAGAAAAGCAATACACGATGAAAAGACAAATACAGTAGAAATAGTATATCTTTATATTTCCTGGTTATTTTACATCTCACTGTGTCTTTTGGTGCACCAGTGTCCATTTTCCATTATGCTCTACCATACGTGTGTGCAATCACAGTGTCAGTTTGATCATCTTGTCTAATCTGAGCCTGGATAATTGAAAGTGCCACCCTCATCGCCTCAGTCGGCTGTTAGTCACGGCCAGACATTCAACTCCGGGACAGGACACAGGTGTTATCTGATCAACAAATGCAATTTAGTTTCAGTTGCATTTTGGATCACAAAGCACCTCTTCAAAATTATACCTGCTGAATTTGTGATACAATGTCAATGAGGACCTGCACAGTAAAAGAAATAGGAATTGTCTTGAGGCTTGCATTAAGCATCTAGCATCATTATTCCGGTTTGGGCTTGGCCGGAACTATGGCTACCTTAGGCAAGGTACATCCTGAACAATGGGCTGACACAGATATAACAGCCATTCACGCTCACATTTATTCACTACGGACAACACCCCAAATTATGTCTTTGGAAGGTGAGAGGAAAGAGAACCTATGGTAACACGGGGAGAACTTGCTGACTCTTGACAATGGCTAGTCTCAACACTGGAAGGTATGAACTCAACTCAACAAAATAATTCTGTAAGTCCACTACTTTTATCTCAAGCAATACTTTTCATGTAATTTCAAATGCTGCACAGATAAATGAAAAGTCGTATGCTGCTAGATTACATTTTTCGACATCATATTTCAGGCCATATATTGATGCTGCACAGTTTCAGCCCCTTTGACAACGAATGAAATGACTGCGCGTCTGTGAGATTGAGTGTATATTAGTTTGACAAAGCGACACCTGCTACACCCCCGGCTCATGCTTTGTGTAAGAATGTCCACAATTGTTAAATCCATAAGGCTTTGTACTGTGTCAGTGTGTGGTATTTAGTCTGTGGGCCGCTCAGAAGAACAGGGTTTCGGGTGAAGGCACAAGGCCCACACACATGACTCATCAATACAATAAAGAATCAATTCAAATTTTACATTTTAAGAGTTCAACATTATCCACATAAAAAAAAAATATCTGATTCATTTGAGGCTTTTGAAGCAAGTGGACTTCAGTCTGAACAAAAATACACTTGCCGAGGTCAATGGATGTTCACAAATTCTGAAGTAGAAGTAGTAGAAATGTGATCACTGTTTGTGTCATGAAAAGTCAGGTAGGAACACTACTGTTACCAATATATCAAGTTAAATCTTCATATTCTGTTTTATTATATTCTGTATTCTGTTGAATGCTTTTATGGACCTCTTTTAATGTCCAAGATCGTTGCACTTGTTTTTAGTTGTAGACTTTTATTATTGTTGTTATTGTTTATGTTGCACTCAATGCTCCGTATGACTGTACTTGTTTAATGTGCTGCTTATTAATGCTGCCTCTTGGTTGGTTCTCAATTGGCTTACCTGGTTAAATAAAGAATCAATAAATAAATAAAAAATAATGTGTAAAATGAAAAAATAAAGCACCAACATAACATTTCTACGCTGATAAAAATATATGAAATACCATTTTGGCTGATATTGATTTGAACATATTGGTATAGGCTAAAGACAAGAACATGTTTAAAATAGGCTATATATATGAATCTGTATAGGGTGGCAAAGTGTAGTAAAGAGAACAACAGGCTCCAGTTAGATACAATATCAGTCAACCTTGTGTTAATCAGCTGATGTCTTTAACAAACTTTGTGTTACTGAGTATTTAAAACGGAGCTAAAGTAAGTCAAGTGAATGTACAGTTTGCACAAAGATATGTCTGGATCCTTTTGGCTCCTAAGGCATTCACATGCACAGTCTTTTTATATCAATCACTGTTTTACCCCCAAAGGCTCACAGCACCAGTGGATATCGTGTGATGTGTTCGTGACTGTGCACAGACCCTGAGGTGCAGCTGAAGAATGAAGGTTTAGACTTTATTCTAGCATTAACACTTCTCTACAACACGGCACATTCCACAAAGATTGTATGAAATAAAGAAAGTAGTCTGTAATTCATGAAGACACACTTTCAGGGCTAAAACTACAACTGAGGTTAGCAGTCAGCAGTGAGAGGGCCAGACTCACATGTACACTGGTCATGTGCCGGTGTGGGGGCGGCTGATATGCATTTGTCTATGGGCTTTGTGTTTGAAGGTCCTGGGAAGGAAAATCAATATCACAATATGGTGACAGATGGCAACTGCAATAGAAGCACATTTTAGTGCTGAAGATAGCAAACTGTTGTGAACACAATTCCTAATCAACAATAACAGAGATCTAGGAGCGGTAATGACACAGTGGAGATAAGGAAGTCGTTTGTTTAAGCCATGAGGCAAATCTAGAAGGCGAAGCCCAGATAAGATGGGCTCAATAGTGCCAGCTAGGTGGTTACTGGTTATGGGTACTGTTACTTGAAAATTCAACCAATTATCACAACTAGAACAGGTAAAATAGCCTATTTAATGATTCACGTTATTTATTAACTTGAAGGATATACCTATAGGCCTATATGACATTTCAACACAGTGAATCAAACTGTATTTCTGACTGCAGTGAGTAAAAATATGATTGTTCGTTGCATATAGGCCTATTTTACATCAGAATTACATCATTAAATGAATCTCTGTGGTGTAACTTTGCCCAATACGTTGTCAAATTTTTATAATAAAGCTAGGCTACTGTGTTTTACAATCTCTTCAAACTGCCTCAGCAGCCCGATGAAGCACACATAGTCCAGTTTTTTTTAGTAAGCTACTGTCTGAACGATATTCTTTATATTTATTTTAGGTGTGTGATAAACAGGGCTTCACACTTTTTGCTCACTGGCCTCTGTGGCTAGTCCTTTTAAAAAGTAACCAGCCAAATATTGTTTTTACTAGCCAGAAATGTATATCTTTTTGCATGTGGTGCAGTAGAGAACATCTCAAGATAAAATATAATAAATATAAAAAATCCAGCTGGCCAAAGGGGCTAATAAAAGTGTTACTAGTCAACGAAATCTACCAATGTTTGGCTAGTTGGCTAGTGTTAATGTCAAGCCCTCTAAGGTCAAGTCCTAGTATATGTCAAAAGAGACTAGTTCAAGCAAAGGCGCCAATCAACACACAAGAAACACAGAGCAGCCCTCTAGTGGTGGCATTATGAATACAAATTCCTTGGAGGTGTGAGTTTGTGGGGCCCTCAGTGGGGTTTTCCTGACAAATAGATGTCATATTGAGATGTCAGGATGCTTTTCTGTTCATTAGTGGGTGGTCGGTCTCTCTCTGTGACATTTCACATGTTTCAAAGACAAATGAACACGTGTGTTTAAGCCAATGTTCAATAACTCTGAGCTTACACTTATTAAAGCTGCACTACCTGATTTATTTTTCCTTGTATTTTAGCAAAAATCATCTAAGAAGAAAATTAGACTTGTGGGCTGTGTTATAAGCGAGGGAAGGAACCAATCACATGCTTCCACAGGACACAGGACATTCTGATTGGTTGTTCATCAAGGACTAGAATCTATCAGGATGTAATAATGTGAGGGAGCCGGTGTTTTATTTCAAAATTCACACTTTTATCACAACTATTTTTACTTTTAAGAATTAAAAGTGAACTCCAGATCTCTGCTATGTTACGTCGAATTTAAACCAGCGCTTAAGCAGAATGTAACTGCTCAGGATAGGATTGAATCATATTTCAGAGCGTATCTGCCCACAGCATTCTCCGGAGCTATGGCCGGGTGTACAGGAATCATAGAAACCATGGCTCTATAATACATACATGAAAAAAAAACTTCTGCTACACTACAATTGTCAACTGGTGTCCCACAGGGTTCAATTATAGGTCTATTTCTTTTCAGTATATACATGAATTATTTACCATCTGTGTGCAAGAACTGTGACACCTTAATGTATGCAGATGGCACTTTTATCCCGGTCTATGGAAGTTGCCTCAAAATTAACAGAAGCCACAAGTGTCACTGGTCACAACTTGGCTTGACCAATCCTCTCTGCAATTGTACATATCCAAAAGTGGTTCCATGTTCTTCTCAAAAAACAGTATAAATACAAGACCCAATACAAAAAAACAGTATACAAATATTTAGGATTACATATTGATTCAAATCTCAATTTTAAAACTCACATTAAAAAAGTTAGTAATAAAATACATTTCGATAGATCAGAGATTTCCTTTCAACTGAAGCTGCTAAGACCAGCCATGTCCATGATTTTATCTCATATAACATATTGTTTAATAAACAAGCATTAAAAATACTAGACAAAAAAGCCTACCATTATCACCACTGCAATATCCTGAGGTAATATAGATTACTTAACTGGGAAAATCTCATTAAATACAACATCTGTTTAATCTATAAGATCAGACATGGTTTAGAACCACCTCCACTGTGTGACTACAGTTTAGATCTAGTGAGGTCAGAGTAACCAGAGGGGCTGTGAGGGAAAACGGCACCATCCCCTGGAGAAAAACTGCATTTGTTCAGGCTGTCTCCTTAAGAGCATCTCAGCAATGACTGTGCATGAAACAATCTGAGAGTCTCTGTCAGGCAATTCATTTAAGAAAAATGCAGAAAAATGGCTGGGCGACAGTCCGACTTGTGGGCACTAATGCTCAGTTTATGAGATCATTGTATAATTATGGTATATGTATTATATTAACTGTAAATGTTTTGTATTATGTACATTTATTGTGTGATTTTATACCTGTGATCATTTTTTAGGCTGCCTTTTCACATATGACTGATGAAAAATAGCACTTTTCAGCTAACTCGGGTATATTTACATTATTCAGTGTTGATTAATGTACACTGTTCCTTTTCAAATAAATAAATAAATAAATAAATCAAATAAATGCAAATAGCAAAAAGGCAGGTAACATGTGCAACTGAAAACCAAGACAGACTATTTTTATTATTAATACTAAAACACTGCACAATAGTATACTATCTGTAGAAATAACTGAGAATGTTACTTTATGTCAATATAAAATGTGTTCAATTGATTTGCTACAAAGAGTCACATGAACCCGGTCGGTAGAGGGCGTGATTACACTTACATCTCCGGCTTGTGCCTCTTTTGTTTCCGGAAGTGAGACTTTTTGACAGAGGAAGCGACAACAGCATGCGCGTTTTGTTTGGGTTCCATGTGATTTGTACTTTTATTCAGTATTATAATATATTTAATTGAAAAGCGGCATTAGTCTCGCTGCAGTCATGGGTAAAAAGGGTAACAAAAAAGAGAAGAAGGTGAAGGGAGCGGAGAAGACTGCTGCCAAAATGGAGAAGAAAGTGTCCAAGAGATCTAAACGTGAAGAGGCAAGTGACGCTATAACCTTAAAGCCACCAGCACATGTATGTTTTATTTAATACGTTTGTATATGTGTTTTATCAGGATGACCTAGAAGCTCTCATCGCAGAGTTTCAAAGTCTGGATGCAAAGAAAACCCAGGTTACAGAGGCAGCATGCCCACCCCCATCACCAAGGTGAACGTTTGGTTAAATTCAGATTATTTAGATATTTCTATTATTGTCCATTGTATACCAACATGAGTGTTATACAAGATACAGGCAACTGTTACTTAACTGTAGTGACTATGCAATAATATGTACAGAAATATTGGTTGTTACTAAGGTATCTTTTGTAGGCTAAACGCTTCTCTAAATGCTCATCCAGAGAAGGATGAACTCATCATGTTTGGAGGAGAGTATTTTAATGGGAAAAAGGTACAGTAGTCCTGTTGCTTTCAGTTACCCCAAAAGTAAAACAAAAATCCACGTTTGTTTTATTTTTTATTTTACAGACATATTTGTACAATGACCTGTTGTTCTATAACATCAAAAAGAACACATGGGTTAAATCAGAGATCCCAAACCCTCCTCCTCCACGCTGCTCCCACCAGGTAACACTCAGATTAGCCCTGCATACGGCTGCAAAGTGTTACATAGTGTGCTTCAGAGTGAGCATGGACCTAAAGCTCATTGCAACTATCATGGTCTGTTTATTGTTCCCGATCAGGCTGTAGTTGTCCCTCAAGGCGGGGGCCAGCTCTGGATATTCGGGGGTGAGTTTGCCTCTCCCAGTGGAGAACAGTTTTACCACTACAAAGACTTGTGGGTGTTGCACCTGGCTACAAACACCTGGGAGAACATCAAGTATGTATATTATACACTATGGGATATTGTTATTATCTGTACAAGGGCAGTTGTATATTTTTAATGATTTTTGTCCAGAGCTCCTGGAGGCCCATCGGGACGCAGTGGTCACAGGATGGTCCTCAGTAAGAAACAGCTGCTGGTGTTTGGAGGTTTCCATGAGAGCACCAGGTAAACAGCTTTAACTCTAGTTCACTATGTTTATTGTGTTGTTATTAATCTTTCTTTATGGTAGAAATAAAAAATCTACTAAATGCCTTGATGTTTCCTAATTCTAGGGATTTTATTTACTACAATGATGTGTACTCGTTCTCTCTGGAGACCTTTGCCTGGTCCCGTCTCTCTCTGTCTGGGTCTGGCCCCTCGCCTCGCTCAGCCTGTCAGATGACCTCCACACCGGATAGCTCAGGGGTCATCATCTACGGAGGATACTCTAAAGTGGTGGGTACATGTCTTGAACACATTTGTGGGAATTTATGTAATGTAACTGTATTGGGCTGACTGTGGCACTACTGTACACTTGTTTTATTACAGAGAGTTAAAAAGGATGTGGAGAAGGGCACCATCCATTCTGACATGTTTATTCTTAAGAGGGATGGTAAAGAGGGTCAAGGTACGGTGTCACATGGTACACTAATGAGTGTTTTAACTGATTTAAAAAAACGTGTCCTGCCTCTGTCTCACAGAAAAGTGGTCTTGGTCCCGGGTGAACCCCTCTGGTAACAAGCCCCCGCCCCGCTCCGGGTTCTCAATGGCGGTGGGTCCAGCCGGTCGGGCCGTGCTGTTTGGAGGGGTGTGTGATGAGGAAGAGGAGGAGACACTAGAGGGAGACTTTTACAATGACCTGTATCTATATGACACAGTGAAAAATCGCTGGTTCCCTGGAGCACTAAGGGTAATCTTAAAACAGTATTTTAGGATATAAGTTACTTAATACTACAATGGGGCAATGCATTTTAAAAATATACACATACTGTAAATAAAACACACAGTATTAATTTATGCCTATCATTAACACGGTTATATATCTGTAATGGTAACATCGGGTTTAATCAATAGCAACACTGTTTGACATTATCATTAACTGGTATAAGGGCATCAAGACGGAGAAGAAGAAGCGACGGAGGGGTAAGAAAGGTGGTGCTGAGGGGCAAGACAAGGAAGAGGAGGAGACAGCACCTCAAGGTCCTACTGAGATCATTAAGGAGGTTGTTACTGAAGATGGGACAGTGATTACTATCAAAGAGGTCATCCCTGGAGCACAGGATGAGGAAGAGGAGGAGGAGGATGAAGAGGAGGAGGAAGGTACTTCATATTAGAAATCTTCTTGTGTTGTACATTCTCATGACACTCTTGACACACTCACTTCATAAATACTACATAAGCTATGAGGTAAACATGTGAAATGCTATACACTCTGTTGAAATGGTTTTTGCTGTTTATCTATAATTTTTCTTGTGATTAGCATCAGCCTCTGCTCCCTTAATTGAGCCCTGTGCGAGGTCCAGTGCTTTGGCCACAGTGCGTCAGGGCAAGCTCTTCCTCTACGGCGGGATGTTTGAGGTGGGCGACCGACAGTTCACCCTCAACGATATGTACTGTCTGGACCTGCACAAGATGGATCAATGGGACGTCCTGGTGGAGATGGACCCCAGTGAGTGGTTTAGTTTCATAAATTCAGAAGGGTTTGAGAGTGTTGGACTGACTGGGGTCTCAATGCTCCACAGAGACACAAGAGTGGCTGGAGGAGTCTGGGTCTGAAGATGACGATGACGAGGAGGAGGCCAACGGAGCAGCAGGAGAGGAAGAGGAGTCTGAGGACAGCAAGGATGAAGAGGGTAGGGCATGATGCTTAGACAAATCTTTTCATAGTATAATATTTGTTAGTATATTATTTGACCTGTTGATTAAAAGGTTGTTTAAAATGTATTTTATAAATATTACTGAAAATAGCCTTTATTGTCCATTAGAGTATTATCAATTAGGCACACTGAAAAGATAATATACACAATTTAAAAATCTGGGACTCTGTGGGGCCTAAAAACAATAACAACAATACTTGGGAGTAAGCATATTATTGGTTGCTTGAGGTAGCCTGTTGGTAAATAAGGAAGTATTCTGTAATAAGAAGTGCTCTGTATTAGCTCTGGTGCTAACTAGTTTTACAAAGGTTGAGAAAAAAAATTATGCAAATATCTGCAAAAGAAATACTGTTTTCACTGTCTATGAAGAGGAGAAGGAGAAAAGAGTTATACTAAAGTCATTCTTTATTGATTTTTGTTATATTTAGAGTAGCTAATGCTAATCGTCCTCTATGGGTGCTGATAGTTACACTAATGGTACAGTTATATTGGCAAGTGACTCAGAAGTAGTCTTTATTATGTTCAAAGCTGCTTTATTGTTGAGTGTGACATTTGTTGACACTAGTTTCAGAATTGTGGCAAACATCCTCAGTTATACCTTTAATGCTGATATGATGCCTGTTGTTTTCAGACGAAGAAGAGCATCCTGCGGTCCAGGAGGGGGAGACAGTCACAGACTACCAGAGCCTGACAGATCGGTCTGGCACGTGCCAATATGGGCCCTGATGCTAAGGACAGGAAGGTGGCCAAAGTGGCCCAGGCCATGTCTAAAGTCTTCTATGAAGACCAATAAAGACTGTAAAACATTTTGTCAACAAAACACAAACATGTGAAATTACTGTAATGTTCAGTAAAAGAGCAATTTTATACAATTAATAATTGTAGACAACTTATTGAGTCATGGTTTGAGCAGTGGCTATAGTGCTAATCTAGTGCTTTAATGACAAATATAGTTTCATTTATTTGAATAAAATGCCATATCATAAACAAACACATATTTTACAGTATTTTCCCGGTGCTGTTTTTTTAAGTCAGACTGCCGTGTCATCAACAAACTTATATATGTCCAATAGCCCATTTGACCACCTGAACAAGTGCACTTCTTTGTGTGAAAAGTATTGTTCTACACATCAAAATTCCTTAGTTGGCTTTTTATTTCATACTGTTTCAGGTGAGTCACTATATGCTCATTACAGCTCATGCTTGTGAAAGAATACACCACTGTTGTGATTATAATTGTGTTAATTTCAAATGTATCTGCTTTTTCTAATTCGTTGTTAGTTAATGAAAATACATTGTGGGAATTTAGTCTTATAACCCTTACAATATTGCTCCTGACTTTCAACTTATGCTAGTATACTGTAGGTTTGTGTTCTAATTAGGACATTTTGACTTTCTCAGGCCCAATCCAAGCTTGTCATTGCTGACCAAGTCCAAGGCTAACCCAAGACGCAATTTCACATAGAAAAGATATTGGTTTCCTCTCATGTGTCAGAGCTTGATGTGCAGAGCAATTGAAAAAGAATGCGGAAAGAAACCAGCTAGACTAAAAAAAATTATTGTTGTGAAGGATGTTGTGAAGGATGCTGGGAAGTCGCAGAAAAGAAGTGCACAGTGTGTGAGTGAAGACATGAGTCTATCCCTCTGTGACCTATTTTATCCTCCATCAGCATGTCCAACGCAGGATGAGAAGAAACCGATGAATAATTGAACAGAGATGGATGAAGACGAGGCTACCTTCCTTTCATTCACTCTTCCCACTTCTCCCCAGTTGTCGCAAGCAACCCCTTTTTTATTTTCAACTGCGGGACAAAAAAAGACTTTATAAATTATTTTACAAGTAAGATATTTTTTGGGAATGCTGCTGCTGACGTGACAGAGAAGGAGAAGCTTGAAGAAGACTTGTGTAACTGAGTGCCTTATGTCTACACATGTTAAAAGTTACGCTTCATGACACATACATTTGTTGCAGTTTTATTATTACTAATACATTTTTGTGTCTTTTTTCCATATTTTTCAAGTGCCTGTAGCCTTTGTGATCTTATTTTTTGGCTTCCTTTCCTGGGTTGCTATAGCAAATGACCTGCTCCTAGCGTGCTGTGATTTGCATATAGATTTGCATTGATAGATTGCATGGCGAATACCCTTCTGATGCAACCCTCATAATATTAGCCAGGCTTGAAACTGATACAAGAAGTACGCTGGCTTGTGATGCTTTGTGAATGGACTTTGTAGACCATTTCTGTTATTAACAATAAATATTGTTCAACATTGAGTGTGTTGTTTTGTGAGAGCACAGTGTGGATAAGGGTCAGCGTTTGCATGAGACTTGCCTCTGAAATAATGGCAACAGGAGGTACACATTTAATCGATCTGAGGGAGTGACACACAGCACAGACAGAACAGATGGTCAGCAAACACCGAGCTGCACAATGAGGCTGCTAAACAAACCGGTGCCATATCAGGTCACACTATTAACTACAGCCACAACAATCTGTGCTTCTCAGTATGGTCTGTATGGTTATTGATAAACTAATTGCATGTGTGTATGTATATATTTTTTCTACTACTGACACATTTACCTAGTTTTAAAGTGTTATTTTGAGATTATTACACACAGCATTGAGGTTGTAGTTTCACTCCGCAGGCCAGCTAACATATGATGTCTCTTGAATTCTAATTTGAATCCCTTTATTTGATCACAAACCACATTAAAACTAGACGACTGCATTCACTGTCCCACCAGACCACTGCCCGTCTTCCTCTTTATTACCAGTGTATACAGCCTAAGCCTTAATCTCCTACTCACACTGATTTTATTACTGTAATCTGTCCTGCAATTGGTTTAGCTTCGCTACACACTAGACAGACAGAAGGGCAACTGGAGGGAGCTGAATGGAACATATGGGATGTGGAAGTCACTGTCATGTGACCATGGATGTGAAGAAAAGTAAAAGTAAGCTAATCACAACTTTACCAAAACAATCACTCAAATTATACATTGCATTGTAATTGCATTGTAGGTTGACGTCCCTAGTGCCCCCTGCAGCCTACAGTTAAGGTTAGGACTTTGACCTGGCATGCTGCAGACACATTAATCCAGTGTCCCTGCTTTTCTTACACAGTGTGGTCCATTGACATCTTTCATGTTACAATTTGTTCAAATGATTTATCATGTTGTTCCTGTGGCTCTAGGTCAAGATCAAGTAAATTGGCAGGATATGAGCTGTTCTAAAACCAGTGGGCCACACAGCACACACAAGGATCTTCCTCATCATCCAATTTAGAAGCCATATAAGGACAATGGCGGAGTACAGGTTTGTAATATTACTAAATCTGGTGTATGGCATTGCTTCTGATATATATGAGGTTAGATAGAATACGCTAACAAAAAGCTAATCAGCTAAAAGTTAAGCTAATTGACGATTATAATTTATCCAAAGTTAAAAAAAGGGGCTGTATAACTTAATATACAATTCAACAAGTGTAGGCCTATGTTATGTAGCTAAGGACTAGCATATTTTTCTAGCATAGTTTGATATAGCTGAACAGAAGGTCCAGTGTAATACTGTTTATGCTAAGACATGGAAAGATTGCAATGATGTTGACTTTTTCTGAAATATTGTGGACCTGCAATATATAAGTTCACTATTAAAACTATTAGAATGGCTACAGTGCATTGGGTGTATTTTATATAGACTATTATTACCAAGACATTCAGTCAATGTCAGTGTCCAAAACCGTTTACCAGTTTATAGAGGGAGCTGTAGTCTATGTAATTAAGTTGTTTCAGGAATGGCCTTAATGTTACTGTAACTGTAATATTTCTTTGTGTCCATATCCACAAAGGCTTCACAGTGACAGATGCACAAAAGAAGAAATAATCTGCTAAGATGAGTGAGTAGGCCTATGTCTATTTTTCATTTGCTCTGGCATGCCATTATTTTGTTATTTTGAATGTTAAAAGCTCACATTTAGATGGTGGCTATCATAATCTTATCTACAGGTGCTGGAGCACACATTGGCTCTAGTGTGCATCTGTGTGTCCCTTTAAGAGCCGGAGTGTGCTATTGAGCAGGTTGGGCGGGGGTGGGTGGGGGTTTGGCTGCAGTGGAACAGTCCTCCCCTAATGAGCAGATTTTCTGAGAGAGAGAGAGACATGCACTGACTGAGAGCCCATAGATCCAGGCGAAGGAGACGAGACTGTGACGCCAAGAAACCAGACATCGCTGCATGAGCAAAAAACATGGAGATACCAACCAGGACATGCTAAAGAAGACAATACACGGAACGGATCATATATAGATTGATGGTAACTCAACAATCAAGGCAACCTGAAGGCAGCCCACACAAGGGATAAACCACTTATGGATGCTGTGGATTAAAGCGCTACAGTCTAGTCAGAGTGTGCGGCAGTGGAGAGCTGAAGAAAATCATCAATTCTCTTGTTTATTTTCATTGTCTGCCGCTGTCACAAAGTGCGTGTACACCGTGTGCGTGTGCATATGGCAGGAGACTGCATTGCTGCTCTCCACCATCACCATAGTACTGACTAAAAAGCAGCCAAGCAGATTGCCTCTTGCTTGTTTTCTTCATTTCATGTGTTCTGCAGTGGTGCTGGAAGACCAGTGGAGTCTAAAGTAAGCCACAGTTGTTTTATTATCAATCAAATCTGTGGATGATTGTATAAATCACAGGGAATGATTTGGTGCAGTTCGGTACTGTTGATCGAGGCCAGCTTCAATGCTTCTATTTTGGAGATTTGACGAGCTGCCACCGAACCGTCTTGTGAGCGCTACACCCCAGAGACGTGGAGGCATCATCAGGTAGGAGGAGGAGGAAGCAGGAGTGCGGGGGCCAGAGGACAGCACACAGGCAGGAAGAGTGTGGCGTTCTGTTGACTGTGTGTGTGTAGGCAGGTCCATGGCAGGCCGAACCAGCTGCCGCGTGCTTTAAAACCACGCATCCAACTGTGAGAGGAGGGTGATGATGGCAGTCCTGGGCTCGCTCCAGTCCTCTCTTGCCCGCTGCACCTGCAAACAAGGAGCTGGAACGTGCTAGCTGAGGCTAACAAGAGCATGGTGTGAACAGTAAACCAGCGGACACTTTGTTACGTTGTCTTTTTCTTTCTTCTTCCAGCTCAACAAACCAGCTGACAACCAAGGGTGGTCTTTTTCTACAGGGAGAGCATCCCCTTACCCCTTTCCAACCACCTTCTCCTAACTTCTAACCTCACCAAGATCCCAACCTAAGTTCTGTGGAGATCTAAGCACCAACCTGTCCGTCTTTTTACGCTCCTCGTTTTATTTTTTTTTTATTTTTATTTTTGTCGAGACTTTAAGGGAATTGCCAAAACCTATTTCATGCATGTCCACTGGCGGCAGGTTCAACTTTGACGATGGGGGGTCATACTGCGGAGGGTGGGAGGAGGGCAAGGCGCATGGTCATGGGATCTGTACGGGACCCAAAGGCCAGGGTGAGTACTGCGGGTCCTGGGCACATGGGTTTGAGTTGCTGGGCATCTACACTTGGCCGAGTGGCAACACCTACCAAGGCACCTGGGCACAGGGCAAAAGACATGGGGTGGGGATGGAGAATAAGGGGCGCTGGGTGTACAAAGGAGAGTGGACGCACGGTTTTAAGGGACGCTACGGCATTCGGGAGAGTACCGGGACGAGCGGGAAGTATGAGGGGACGTGGAGCAATGGACTTCAAGACGGATATGGTACAGAGACGTACTCGGATGGAGGTAAGGGCATTGAAACGTGAACTACAAGATAAGGTAGGTTGATAGACTAGTAGCCTTTCAGTGAAAACATGGCACCTGAAAATAGAGACGCAAAACTTCTGACCCTTGAGAGAAAATTGCCCCTATTCTGCAGTGACAACAATACAGAACTGGAATATTGTAGTTCAGGAGATATGCTGGATCAATTGACCCACAAAGTCCTGATACATTACAATAAAGAATCCACACAAAAAATGTACTAACCCCTTGTACTTGGAGTTAGTATCTTTCAACTTTCAACTACAAACACAGATTAGCTAATTGATAATTGATAGTTTTCATTTCTGTGTAGCACAAGTGATATGGAAGGCAAAATACTGACATTTTGATAGAAAGATGCAATATAATGTTGAAACAGAAAATTGAGATTGTAGCATATTGTTTGGATTATATAAAAACATTACTTATAGAAATTGCCAGTTACATTTCTAATATATTTTCTAAGTGTAATGTTTTAGGCGCCCATAGTTGACCAGGTCCAACTAAGTTCGGATGATGTTTTCTGTATATGCAGCTCAACTTTTTCTCCATCAGGTGATTGTAGCTAAGCCAATTTACTAGCAGTAATATTTTCAATCAATCTATCAATCAACATGTATTTAGAAAGCACCTTACAACAAACAGAGTTGACCAACTACAAACGCAGTAGTTTGAATCCATCTTCTTTTGCCCATTGCTCACCATTATCCAACATAAATCTCTTTTGCAACAAATTAGGACTTTGACAAAATACATTACCATAAAACACAACAAATATTTGCAGAGACATTTTCTGATACAACATTGCAGTTGAGGATGTCATCTAGCTAAAATGCTCCTCATTGTGTACCTGCCAGAGAGCCTGTCAAAAACATAAGAATGTGACAGAGGCACAGATGTAGTGTGGGTGTTTACATGCATGTGACAGGGTGCATGTGTGGATGTGCAAAACAAACATTGCCTGTCAAACAGTGATTGACAACTCTGCTGCTGGACACAACTTGTTAGTGCTGAATGATTGACAGATGTACAGTAAGACAGTTGTTTGGTGAGTTGTGCTCAGGTCATCATTTAAAAAAAAAGTAATAAAGTAAGCATAGAAACGCTCCACAGACCTTGATGTACCATTGTCCCTGGCTGACAGTGGATGATAGTATGCCCAGACCTGTACTTGAACTGGGATCGTTTAATTTAGGGGTAAATGCTACATCCAAGTCCTGTACATCTCACAAAAGAAATAAAGGCTGAACATATGTGAGGGCTCAACAAAGATATCCAGATACTGTCCTGTACAGTAGGGTGTTCTTAGTCGGTTTGATTTTGGAACTCAGATGTATCCATATTTATTTGATTTTAGCCCACGTTATGGTTCATTTATGAAAATATATTTACCATATACCACATTTAACTATGAGTCTCCTCAATATCTCAAATCTTGGGTTCTGAAGACACCCTTACATCTGTACTATTCACTTTCTGCTTTAGTTTTTTTAAAGTAGCATTTAATATTCAAAGTTTATGTAAATAATCTGTACAGTTATATTCAAATTTTAAATTTTTTGTTTTTAGCCCCTGCTCTGTCACCTCAAAAAATGCATGAACCTTTATAATAAATCAGTATAATCAATGCTTGAGGTCACATAGACTGGGCCCCTGTTCAATACTATAATGAGGCACACCATATGGATTCTTATGTAAAAATAGAAATGCCGACGACATCCAAAAGCACACACCATACACACACACTAAGCACATACTAATATCAGCTACTTTGTGCCAACGATGCAACAGCTGAGAATAGCATACATGCAGATAAAGCTTGGTTATGTAACTTTACTAGGAGCCTGTTTAATAATGTCCGCTTAGACCACACATAAACACAGCCTGTCTGAGAAGATGTGCAGTTGTAGACGGGGTTTGGGGGGTTACGCCAGGACAGTGAAGTTAAAGTTAGGCTGAAACAGAATGATACAGATGGTAGGGCCGCTGGATTGAAAAACAGGTGCACTCACTGATAGATGAACAGATTAGCTAATTGATAATTGATAGTTTTCATTTCTGTGTAGCACAAGTGATAGAATTAAGTCAAATGGAAGGTAAAATACTGACAATTTGATAGAAAGATGCAATATAATGTTGAACCAGAAAATTGAGATTGTAGCATATTGTTTGGATTATATAAAAACATTACTTATAGAAATGGCCAGTTACATTTCTAATATATTTTCTAAGTGTAATGTTTTAGGCACCCATAGTTGACCAGGTCCAACTAAGTGCGAATGTTTTCTGTATATGCAGCTCAACTTTTTCTCCATCAGGTGATTGTAGCTAAGCCAATTTACTAGCAGTAATATTTTCAATCACTCTATCAATCAACATGTATTTATAAATCATTCATTATCACCTTACAACAACCAGAGTTGACCAACGTGCTTCACAGCATTTATAAGCAGAAGAAGAAAACACAGTTAAAGGGGCCCTTAAGTTTTAAAGTGACTTCCTTAATTTAAACGCTGTGGTAGTTAATTCCTAACTGTTGCCTCAATCTGACCTTAATCATACAGTAGTTTTCTCTCTGGGTTTATTTTGCATTGGTATCTAACTATGATGAGCCATTATTGTTCCTAATAATGTTTGGAAACCTGCCAGAACATGTGAACCTTTATATGACATAAACAAGTTGTAATTGCTCAAAGTGAGGAATGTCATATATCATGGTCCTGTTACCATACTGTGAGATTTGAGCTGACAGTCTACCTTTAAACCCCAGGCTAAGTTCATGTCAGAGGCAATGAGACTCAGTATAGGAGAACATTCAAACACACTGCCCACGTACAGTAGTCCTGGAGGGCTTTAGTTTCCACCACAGTTTAAAAGATGGCACTCAACCAGGCTGTACTGAATACACAGAAAATATACAATGTTGATTTTTAATTTGAACTATTTTTAATTTAATTTATACACAATAAAATTACAGGTGGTAGTTGGTAGAGGAGTTTGTCCACTAATTCTAAGCTTAGTGCTTTGATCCTCATTCCCACCAGTTCATACTAATTGATGTCAGTCTTTGTGCATTTCATCCGCCTTACCTGAATATATAAATATGCCATTGTGATTGTTATGGTGTGTGTTTGATGGTGGTTGGAGAGGCGACGTATATTTCATGCATTATTATTTCTCTAAAACTGTGGCTAATAGAAATCGAAGTTGTCTAATAACTTCTAACAAATAGCTGCAATAGTGGTCAGTAAGCACAAAAGCTAATGTCATGCCATGCTCACATCTGTGATTCTTAGCTTTTGTTCTATCCTCCGTTTGCTTGCTACATCCTCCCACCTTTCGCTCTGCTGCATCTCCACCCAGCCTCTCTGTACAGTAGGGTTTCCATAGCAACGCACACCGACATGCAGCAGGTCAGCGTGTCACGAGGGACTCTGTGTTCTGCGACGTTATTGGCCAAACACCACACTCCGTGGGCTCTGATTTGCTGCTTTGGTCTTCCGGGCTAATGGTGTTTACTGAGATGGAGAGCTAAGCTGACTGATTACCAACCACACGCACAGAAAACAGCAAAGAGGGACTAGAGAGAAGAGATAGAAAATAATTCATAGTCAAGGAGAAGATTTCAGAGCACTCAAAAGAGGCTGATACTACTGTGACTAAAACGAATTGCCACATACTGAAAATTTGATGCAGTCACACATGTTACACACTGGCATGACAGCTTTGAACAAGTCAGGTCCTACAGCTATTGGCAAAGAACCTACTGGTATTACTATTACATTTGTTTAATTTATCAGGGTGGGTAGGATTTTCAGAGCATGCCCAGTAAGCTAGTTACTCAGCTCGATTTATACTGTATAAAAATACTTAACACATTGTAGATGATTGGTAAAAGTGGTCCCACTGCTGCAAGTAAAAAAATAATGTCTCTTTTCTAAGCAATCTAACGGGAATGTTCGGGGGGAGTTAGGTTTGTGCTGATATAAAAAAATAACTTACCAATATCCAATTATGTCCTAAATACACACCTGAAACGATTTGTCGAATACGCCTTATTCACACTGAATGCAGTATGTGAGTCTTCCTCCGGACTGCCATTCACACTCCAACCAATTCATACTGCCGTTGTGTCCTTAGGCAGGACACATTACCTTAGTCCATGGGCCAGACCAGTAGCTGGTAACCTGGTTTGCCTTGTGTGAATATGTTTGTATTATAAATGAAATAATAGCACCATGTTTGAAAGTTAGTGTGGAATTGTGATGCCTTGGTGGGGGTCTAAGCTCACCATGTGCTTCTAATTCTGTGTGCAGGAGTTTGCGATAACCATCTTCATGTATATAATAGTAACTCAAAATTCGATTGTACCGATTTAACTTAATATACACCAATACTTGCCTGTAAAAACAAAACACTGTTATGATATTACATAAGCTGGCATAACATGTTTGAATGTACCCATTACCAACGTAGATTACCCATGACATGAGTCTTTGTATAATAGGAAGGTTTTATTAGGTGTGAATCATGCTTATATTAGTGAAAATATATTCACAAGCTCTTTGAACAGTGTGCTGTGTAGGAGGACTCTTCAGTTTGTTTTGTTTCATCCTCAAAGTAGACATGTTTCTCCAGACCTCTTAGACATGAATGAAGTGTCTTTGTGCTCTTTTGAGTGGTCTTAAAGAAGGTGTTTGAATACTTTACGTTCACTTGTGTTGTTTAAACAAACTACAATGAAAACTGAATTGTTCTTGGTGTTAATTTGGTCATAACAAAATAATTTCACAGAAAATTAAGACATACTGAAATAAAAGTTTCAAGTTATGTGCCATGGTTTAGCTCAGTTGGTAGAGCATGTTGCCCATATACAGAGCTGGGTTGGGTTTGAGTCTAGACTTTATAAGGTTTCACATCTGTGATAGCGTGTGCTGTTTCCCAGAAAATATATTTTTAATAGTTTTATTTATTCAGATTTATTATCAGTCCAACAGTGTATGTGAGTCATGTTTCTCTCAGTTTTATGTGGCTAACGTCAAAAGCAGTCCCAGTTGTGAGTGTCTGGCGTGTTTCTTCTGTAGCAGCGGGTACAGTTTGTACAATTTGTTCCGTGATTATCAGCACTGATCGTCTTGTGTTTGACAGCTAGTGTGAGGGATAACAGCGATGACTTTAAAGGTTGTTTTTGTCAAAGATGTTCTTTTAAGTCCATTCATAAATTCAGTCACTGCTTTATTGTCAGATCTCATTTTTCGACTGGAGTTCTGCCTTAAACTATTTTTGGCAGTCCTTGTGGAATCGTAATTACCTCTGCAATAAAGGTTATGTTTTCACCAGCGTTAGTTGTTGCTCCTTAGACCATTTGCAACATATTTACTTTTTGGATAGATCACAGTCTGGATTCAGATTTCTGTGTGGGTAAGATACAGTCGTTTGCTTTTGGAAGTTCCTTTTTTCCTTCATGTCTTGAAATATAAGTGCTTTGTGGCTCAGTAAAGCATTTAATCTGAGTACTAGTATTTGTAATTGTCTCAGTTCACCATCAAGCATATACGTTTTTACTACTTTCAATCTGGGCCCATGGACACACAAACATATATTAGAGTTTTTTTCTTTTCATTTCTGTAGAAGTGCTGGGGCATATCATCATTACGGATATTGACCCCACACAGTGATTTATACAGTCCAGCTTTAGCCTTGAAACAAGCTCTCCAGTTTGAATGTTTAGAGAGTACTGCAGCTTAATGCTACTATTTGCACACACTCTTCGGTTCAATCATGTGATGTTTACATATATTTATTTTAACTTTTTATTTATTTATTTTACTTTTTACGGGTTATGTATTTATACACTTCATGGAAACTATATGAGTTGTCTGTGTGCATGCTAACATTAGTCCCTGTACACCCAGTCCTACCACGACAGTCATGCAGTGCAGGCTTTAGCTTATGTAATGGTTTGATGTTTGTAGTGAGGATTAGCGCCAACGTCTGAAACATGAAAACTCTAAATATCTATGTTGGAAGTCTGCCCTGTGCCACAGTTAGTACTGGCGGGACATGCTACTGCCTAAAGTCTGCTTGAGTGATATACCAAACATGTTTCTGCTGCTAGAAATGCTGTCTGTGTGTTGTATGTTTTTAATTGGTTTACAGATTCTCTTCTAGTAAGAAAATGAATTTTATAAAACAACATCCCACATGTTGAGTGTTGATACAACTTGCATAAAACCAAATAATCAAATAAAGGGTTGTTAATCTATGCATTTTAGCACATTCCAGCAAGAGAACAATTTATTGGTCAGTTTGGGCTCTACCATGTTTTTTATTGCCAGTAGCTGACTGGGTAATTATATCGGCGAAAACAGCGCGTCGCCGATATTATGGAATCACGTCGGTGCGCGTCCGCGTCCGCAGATCCTAGCTGTGAACGCGATAACTCAAAAACGAATTGCCGGATCAGTTTCAACATTTGCACACAGGTGCATACCTGTATCGATTTGGGTACTTCTTCGATGAATATTAATTAAGTAATTAATTAATAACGGGCCAAAACTGTGAACACAATAACTCAAAAAGTCTTTGCTGGATCTTTTTCAACTGTTGCACACA
>JAVQKC010023094.1:0-51951 GCA_036025475.1 Philypnodon macrostomus | reverse complement strand
GTTCTGCATCTTCATGATATGTACCTGTGTGCAATAGTTGAAAAAGATCCAGCAAAGACTTTTTGAGTTATTGCGTTCACAGTTTTGGCCCGTAATTAATTAATTACTTAATTAATATTAATCGAAGAAGTACCCAAATCGAAACAGTTTGGCGTCTTTATGGTATGCACCCGTGTGCAAATGTTGAAACTGATCCGGCAATTCGTTTTTGAGTTATCGCGTTCACAGCTAGGATCTGCGGACGCGCACCGACGTGATTATCGTTGCCGATCGTAATCGTCGCCGATATAATTAGCCTAAACAAAAAAAGCTAAATGTCAATATTTGAACACACTGGCCTCCTAGAACCCCATGCCTTTTGTAACAGCACCACCCCGTGACAGCTGGTGCGGAATGACAATGAGAGTAGCCCTGCACTGCTGCCATTGGGAGACTTCTAGGAATTTCTCCACTCTACCGCTTATGCCACTACTGCTCCCAGTACGGAGTAGGACTTGTTTGTTAAAATGCTTAAAGAAACAACAGCGACTGGTTCATTGGTGACATTTAACGATTATACTTTATACAATGTGTGAAGCCTTGGTTACCTTCCCAGAATCTCTTTGGGCTCATATTTATCATAAAACTCTTTTCCTCCAACCCTGTCAAGTATTTCATCCTCTTTAGTCATGGTGATGTCTGTTACACGTATTCTCCCAATGACCTGCAAACAAAGTCAACACCACCATAAGCCTCTATATAATAAACTAAAAACAGATTTAAGCATTTTCATTTGTTTAAACACAAGTCACATGCATCACATTGACTTCACGTGTAACTGAAGTTAACTCAAGTTTAATGCGAAAGAGGTTGGCTGTAATCCGCTATTTAAGAAAAGGATGTCTCTGTCCAGTAATGAATGTCCGATCACTACAGACACAATAACGACTAGGCTAGACTAGACTGTAACGGTAGTATTACTGTCAAAGACTAAACGACATCACGGACTCAAAGTTATGAATAAAAAATGTTCTCTGAAATAACTCACTGTATTTTTCACCAAAAGTTGCTATTTTCAAAGTTCCTCTTGATTACTTTCGCGTATCCATATGGCACTCATAGGATTAGTCCGTGAAGTCTAGAGAGTTTTGTGGAGCTGCTGCCATCGCAGAAGGGTGAGCTCTAATGTCAGACGCCAGAAATAGCGCAGACGCGTGCGCACACACACCATACATAAACACAAAATGAGAGCCATGAAATATTACTCCGCCGCTGTGAGTGTACAGACTTTTATTCACATAAACTCAAGCATCTCCAAACAGATCAAGTTATGTGCAAACGGTATTCTCCCAATGTATTAAAATATTATGCACATGATACATATTCTATTAGATACTTTATTGATCCAGAACAAAATTGTGTTCAAACTAAAAAACTGTATTTTTATTCTGATTTCAAACACACTATGGATAAACAATCAGTGATTTTGTTGCTGATTGAATTTGTTGCACAAATGTTTGTAAATTTGGGTAAATTGTACCTGAGAAATACTAACGATACATAAATCATCTAAAAAAACAGATATGCTATATATACAGAACATAACATTATTTATAACATGGTTATGGTTGCTAAGTGCAGCAATTTCTTAAATTAATGTCTGACAAAGTTGTTGTCTGGGTTTGTGATTTGCTCCTGTTTCTCATCCAGTAGAGATGAAACTTCAGCCTGCTGTCTTATGACAGACCTATGAAGAAATAAAGCCAACAATTATAACTAATTTCAATGTGCATCATGGCATAGAGTAGAATACAGCAAACAGTTAAACACAGTATATCTCATTTACCATTTGCAAACTTGCACTGTTTGAGCACTTCACTGAAGCCCTCACACAGTTTAAGATCACTCTGAGTCTGAGCGCACTCAATAAACTGTTTGAGCTCATAAGAACAGGCCTGCTGCTGAGGGGCTTCTTGTTGGTACATGGACTGTGGCTGCTGCTGGTACATGGGTTGGGCCTGGTAGGGCTGAGCCTGGTACGGCTCCTGAAAGAAAATAAGACAATATTCAGATCACATACACATCTGTAACTTCATGCATTAATTTTACTTTAAAAATGTGACAGGCTCAAAACTACTGATGGTGAGAGACAGCATGCACACTAAATGTCACAGACTAACAGCAGTCTGTGTCTGACAGGACAGTGGTTTACCTGGTAAGTGACATCAGGCCTTGCAGGCTCGGAGTTTCCTCCACTGAAGCCTCCTGTCATGGCATGACCGATGGTATGACCGACTGCAGAGCCCACTGCCACCCCAGCAGCTGTAGTTGCCATCTGAGCAAACATACCTGGCTGCCTAGGGGCTGCTGCTGTAGCGCCCAATGCAGAAGGGGGTGCCTGCATAGGAACAGGGGCATGAGTGGGAGGGGGTGCAGCTCGAGCCATGGGTGGCGGTGGCGCCCGAGGAGGAGCCCGGCTGTAGAGACACAGTAATTACACACTTTCAAAACTTGACCATAACCTTTGTATTGCATAATTATTGATATACTTATAACTTGCATAATTAATAAGATAGATATATACAACGACAACCCCCATACAGACACACAAATGTTTTTTAATGAACATGTTGGGGCCACCTATATAAGACACTCAACCAAACAAAAAACACAAAATCATGTTGCCATGTGACCTTCACAGTAAATACATAATCTGAAAATGTAAATTTTTGCTACACCTTATTATTTAATGATTGTTATGCATGATGATACATGTCTATTTGGAGTTTACTAAATAGTAAACCAAGGTGTCACAATTAACGCCATTTCTCCATCAATTAGTTAAAACCTAATTAATCCACACTGTATAGAAATACAACCGTTAGCCTAAACAGTTAGCTAGCACAGTTCGTCACAGCTATACGCATTACGTTTGTTTGCTTTAAATTAATTTACCTAGCTGGAGGAGCGACCCTAGATGTCCGACTTCTGCTTCCTCTTGGCATTTTATTTAATGTGCTCGGATTTCTGTGAGTTTAAAGACAGTAGGACGTATACAGCTTTTGCTCCAACTGCTGTCTGACCTTAACACACTCCGGAACTTTCCACGTGTTACATCATCTGATTACCGGGCATCTTCCGGTCTGATACAACGCGAAGAAAAATATGCGTTTGGTTTTAATCAATTTATTATTTTGAAAGTAGATTTTTCAGTTTAACCTAAAAAGATGTAAAATACACATACAAATAATAATTAATTGTAAAATAAAATAATGTTCCATTAAATCATTAGATTGTATAGCCTCAACTGCCATTATTTATATTTAAGTAATAAATACATTTGTTGTGTTTTTTCATTCAACTGAACAGTTAACGATTTTTCTTTTTTTTATCTGCAAATTTGCGCCATTTTTGGCTTCCACCTCCTCGCCCTGATCTGTGTCCTGCCTTGCGGTCTTCCCAAGCTGGCATTGGTGGTTCAATTTCACCTGGTCGCCCTCCACGATCTGGTACATCCCCCATGCGCACCTAATAATACAAGAAAGCATCATATTTAATGTTAAACCTGTAGTTATTTAAAAGGTATCCTCAGATTTACCTGGTACACTGGGGTGCTATTTACAGAACGTATTGGTTCAATACAAGACTGATTCATTCTTGCAGCAAGGACAAGAGGCAAAGACACTTTAGAAGTGCTAACAAGTGATGTAATAGGAGGTATGGTCTTCAGGACTTTACTTCGCTCCTTTAGAAAAAAAAAGAAAACAGTATAATTCACTTTAACACAAAAAATCCACCAAAATAACATTCATTTCATTTTAAAAAGTACTTTTTAAACTACCTTTTCCTTGTCTCCCCATGCAAATGACTCAAGTGTTACTTGAAACCGTTTGATCATCATTTCCCTTCGACATTGATAATCACTTGACAGGAATTCATTTATCTTTTCAAGTTTGATCTAGTGAAGAAATGCAAATAGTTCAGTTCTTATTCGTATGAGCCTATCTGCTTTGTAAACATACCCACTGCTCTGGACTGAGGGGGGTGTGAAGAAGTGGTCTACCTAGTGTATCACTAGGTAGATTAGTTACCTTTAACTCCACCTGCATTTACACACACACAGTTTTTGTTTTAACCCTTGTACAATCATTATTCTGTGTGTGCAGATACAACAACTGTACCTCATTCAAAACATCTGAAATCTGTGAATTTGGATCCATGTTTAGGGTTTTGAGCAGCATCGTCCACTCAGACTGTGCTGCTGCCGTTTGTTTATGATCAATGTCATCTTCACATTCTGGACAAAGCTCATCGGGATTCTCACTGGCCTCTATCCTTTGCTCTTTAGGAGACTCCTCTCCTGATGTTTTTTCTTCATGTTCTAGCTCCTTGTGTTTGATGATGATGGCTGCTTGCAGTTCTGATACAAAGTAGTCTAAAAACAAAAGCAGTTTAAAAAAAATCAGTTTGGATGCTTCTTAATAATGAACTTCTATGAGTCGCTAGTGTTATTAGTTTATCTCACCAGTGATTTTGTTGAGGATGAATGTGTCCAGACCCTCAGAGGTTAGATTAGAGAGAGGAGAGGACATCTCTGACAGCAAATTGTTCAACTCACCAGCCAAGAGCAAGTCACCCCCCCCACCTAACAATTAGATACAATGTATTATCTTATTTATAAAATGAATGATCAAAACTTTACTGTAGCATTCAGATTTAAACCATTCTCCAAAAAGGGTGTAAATAGAACACACAGATAATTCAATTGACTTGTTATTAGGTTCCTGAAATAGTAAGAGTTAAAAATACTTTTCAGCTCTGGAGACTGCACCCCCAGCTGCGCACTGAGCCAGGAGATGAGTGGACAGGGAAGTTCATCACAGTCACACCGGCTGACGCACGTCTGGCCCGGGTACCTAAGCAGGACATTTACACGATAAATTAGTAACCCGTAACACATTATCGCTATTTATATATTATCGTTGTACACAAAAACACAATAACAAGTTAACGATGACCATTTTACAACTTTAACATTAGCTTAGCCAAACAACGCAGCTATTTTTTATTGTGAACCATGAAGCCGACGTGTTTTAGTGAAACATACCCCAGAGATTTAATTGCAGAAACTGCTGCCAAGCTCCTCTGCATTTTTATTGAATTGAAAATAACTTTAACTGCCAGTAGTTATTCATTATTTGGAGCGACCTCTTCCTGGACTTGCTGCTATGGGTCCTTTACCGCCTCCTGCTGACTGGAGTTTGGAACTGTTGTAGTGCACTTTTTGTCCACGAGATTGCGTTGTACTCACTCTGCTCACTCGCATACAGTACATTTTAGATTTTACTTTATATATGTATATTGCTGTTTATTTTGTAATTTATAAAACTTTCCAGCCGTTGTGCGATAAGTAGCGTGCATGTTTAGGAAGATGTCTATTTGCATTTACACGGTTTTTTACCTTCATTCCAGTCATTCCAGTAAATTTTGGCAAATTATCCGCTTTCTGCCTTCTCAAGTTCATGCCTTTCTTTATTATTTTTGTTTTGCCGGTCATGGCTTAACCGTACAAAAACTGTGCCCCCCCTCACTCACAAAGCTGTACCATATGCGTCAGGATGCTTCTTTTAATCCCCCGACACTGGCCCCACTACATCAGCCCCAAGAGGATTTGACCTATGAACTTTGGGAAGCCACTAGACAAAGCCCTTGACCCCCTCCCCTCATTAGCAGCCCGCTTTGCACTTGTTGGACGTTGTTGTGAGAGGAGATTGTCCGAACAGTGCGATCCAGTAAGGAGCAGATAACGCACACATAACTCAAAGAGAAACGAGCAATTCATCTGCAAGCTGTAGGCCTAAATGATTATCCCCTTGAGGATCAGAGTGACAATAAAATCTTTATAGTTTATAGGCCTACACATTAAAAACTGACAAATAAAACTAAGTGTAATTGTGTGGCAATAATATCACAATGAGTCACATGTAGAAGTCTGTTTTATTAGTTTTATTTTGGTCAATAAATTAACAACAATGCCACTTTTTAGACGTGACCAAAAGGGTTTAGGCTGAAGTAAGACTAATTATGCCTATGCCTCTTGCATGTGTTTCTGTTGTATTTAAGTTCAACATTCATCTATTGTCGTGGGATGGTTATTGCTGCTCAGGTGACTGGAGGCAACACCCCCTGGAGACAGCAGCCTGTCATCTGCCGGTGACAGGGCACAGCCTACTTGCGCCAAACTGTTCATTCACGTCCAAACACGAGCGGCAGGTGCAATGAACACACGCTTAAGTGGTGCGCAACTGTGCCCGTGCGTCTTTGTGATTTAAGCATTTTTATTTTTGTTTTTTCTCAATCCAAGCACATTTTATTTGCATTGTTTATAATGGACCGATTGGATGAATGGCGTTTCAAATCCAAGAGGATGGATTTGCAGGAGGATTTCTTCTACGACTACGGGGCGGAGGAAATTACAGATTACCAGGACCCCAGTGAACTTGTGGCCGCTTTGAAACAAAAGGAGGAAGAGGTTATTTTGGCAGCCCAGCTTGGGAACGCACTGCTGCTGGAAAATCGACAGTTGAAAGAGCAAAGCGAGAAACTCCATGAACAATACACGGACAAACTGGAGGTAAGAAAAACCAATCGCCCACCTTCCAAAAATGTTGATAGCAGGCTGTTCTCCTTCGCCTATAGCGTGTGAATTAGGCTGCCTTTCTTGAAAAAAGTGTCTAGTTTGCGCGCATTTCAAGTGGGCGGTGGTGAGAGAAGTTTATCTCATGGCTACTCAACACAAATTGGGCTATCTAGATGTTATCCTGTCTATAATGTGGCTGTACCCCATGGTTTTATGTGGCAGTAAGTGTACAGTGACAATAATACAGTAAAGCCTATAGCTTCAATTTGATATCCTTTTCGTGGAACGTCCCAGTGCACCATGGGATAGTGAATATAATATCCAATGCAATGAACCCTCTCTATTGTGTAGACTAGTAATAATGAGACTCAACAGCTACCCAAGCATCATTCAGTCATACATCAGGTAGAATGAGAGCATGGTTTGCTTTGTTCAACTCTTACAAAATATTTGCATTTTGTTGAAAATCTGTCTCTATTAGCCTGACTTCTGGTTTATTCTGTTTACCTTACACTTCAATACTCTTTTGCTCCCTGACCCAAACATTAACCATTGTTGCACCACTCTACAAATGTTTTATGCCATCCAGGACCTGGAGCAGGAGAGGCATGAACTGCGGCTGAAGCTGGAAGGGTGTCAGTCCCAGTGGGAGAGCCAAATGGGTGACCTGGAGAGGGATGCAAGGGACCTAAGCGGCCAGGTGGATCGCCTCACCCGGGCTTTGAGCGAGGCCGAGCGGGACAAGAACCGAGCTGAGATGGAACACGGCGAGAACACCCAACGCCTTAAAGATCAGCTCAATGCAGTGAGTCCTCCTTGTTTTTGTTTTAGGGTAAATGAGACACAAGGCCTGACTGTTAAACGGGGCAATGTGATACAAAAACCACTGCTGGAGGACTGAGTTTGAGATGGGTCATCCAATCTTAATGCTCCCTGCTCAAATATCAGGCCTCACAGATTCAGGGCAATGACTAAAACTGAGAACACACAGAGAAAGTCTAGATTTATAGGTGTAGTCTGTTTACCAAAATAATGTTAGGATATAGAAAAAATGTTCTATGACTTAAAAGCATAATTATTATTTAATTTTACTCCCTGTTTGTTTGTTTTTAAGATATTTTTTGGCCCTTTTTGGCTTTTATTGACAGGGCAGTATCACAGGGAACCAGGGAGAAGAGCAGGGAGTGACATTCAGCAAACTGTCTGGATTCAAACTCACAATGCCAGGGTCGATTTTACTTCTTTGATTTGTCTGGATGTATGTGAAGGATGTTTTTTGCCAAATTTAGTTAATTTCCCTTTCAGTCTATAGGGGGCACTATAGAGGTAACTGTTAGGTAAAAGTTGAAAAAGATCCAGCAAAAACTTTTTTTTAAATTAATATTCATTGTAGAAGTACCAAAATCAATCCAGTTTGGCGTCTCTATGATATGTAACAGGAAGTCGGCCATGTTGGATAGAAATTGGGAGGTCAGGTATATTTGACAGCCTCTAACGTGCACATACTTTGCCCGATTAGGCTCAAACCGGAAACAGCTAATTACCCCCCCGGCCGGAACACATCTGACCAATATGATGGTAGTTACCTCTATAGCACCCCCTATAGACTGAAAGAAGAATGTAGTTTTAAGGAAATTAACAAAATTTGGCAAAAACATTCTTCAAAGTCAAATAGACCCTTCCCATATTTGTTATGGTTTGGGGGCGGGGCCTCTTAATTGCTCGTTGCTTAGAAATCACACAATGTCTGATTAAGGTGCCCGTTGGTGCCATAGCATTTGGGGCAAACGTATGGGGCCGATATACACCTTGCTGTCGGGTACAACGGCGTGAGCCTAGTTCAGTCCAGTGCTTACAGCCTGTGTGACATAATGGACAAAATCCTTTCCAAGTCTATATCAGTTTATACGTAAGTGATACCCATATCTACAACTTTATATCCTTGCCCTGCGCTCAGAGCTGACATATTTTACAATCTCTTATCAGTCCAGCAGCTGTTGACTCATCCGACCTTGAGAATAGTTTTCCAGGCTGCGTCGTGACACACAACATTGACTGCTTAATAGTGCAAATCTTTGTGACGTTGTTATGTCCTAAAACAATCGCTAATCTCAAATCTGCAAAGTTAAAAATGAAGCTGGACAATAACCTACCAAGTGTCAAGGTCCAAAGAATAAGCAGTTGTGAAAGTTAGTTACTGCAGTGTCTAGACTGAAGGAGCTTTGTGGACAAGAGACTGCCTAAAGTTCAGGAAAAAGACCATTTAGATAAATGTGGGGCCGGAAGTGGATATTTTTTGTTTGCGTTTTGCTGTCGCTTTTGCCATGGGTGTAACTGGGACATTAGATCTAAAAAGTCCTAAGAAGAAAGAAGCCTGAATGTGAGATCCGTGTTCACCAGACCTTGTAATGTCCACTATTCATTCTGTCCACTTGACAGCTATGGTGAGTTGTGATTTTTCTGGCATTATCTGTAAGCACGTTGAATGGCAATTGTACGTTTTCCCCATGTAGTGTAATAATGTTATTGCATATTATAATTATATAAAAATAAACCTATGAAATATTGTTTGTTATTATAAATAGACTCTAGTGAGGGTCCTTGAAAATCTTAACCCCCAAAAAACTGTAGAAGGAAGTAAATGATATATTATTCATTCTTATTTACCAGCAGCAATCTGTCAAAAAATTTACTTTGAAGTGCCAACCAAAATATTATTGCACCCTGCCAATTTCCTGTTGCTTTTTTGAGTATCTAAAAATATCTGCCAGACATTTGATCTCTGAACTAATTAAAAGTTTTTAAAACAGACTTTCCAGTTTTTGCTTCTGGAAAGTGAACACTGTAAAAAGTTCTACCAGAAGAAATACCGGATTAAGAGTGTGACTTGAATTGTTTATGTAAGGTTAACTGAATCAAATTAAAAAGGACTCAGACCTTGAGAATTTGGGTTAAACGTTACATAATGCCGAAAGTTTTAACCGTGCATCAAATTCAAAACATCTGATTGCTTGATTTCTGTTATTTTTCAAACGAGCCAATAAAATAAAAGCAAGCCCAGCTGACCTCTGCTCCCTCAGACAGCATCACGCCGCTCAGAAACAAAAAGAACAGGACAATATACATTAAGCCGTGATATAAATCTTAAGTCCCGTCCTTTGATGTCATGCCTTGTACCCAAACATCCCCTTATCCCTTGGGACAGGCGTCTTTTCTGTACACTCCCGAGGGCCCAGGCAGTGGCTGGGGGTGTCAGCTGTTAGGGCCTTCTGTTTGGCTTGGGGAGGGGGGCAGGTGTAGGGGATAATGTATCTACGTATGTGTCTTTGTGCACTTGTTGCTTGTCTGTTTGCACTGTATATTGTGTAGTAATTCTAGATTGAGTAAACAATATATATAATGTTTGTAATCATGCTAATGTATTCTTATTATAGCAATGCAAAAAAGGTTTTGTGGTAGATTGATGCTGGGAATGTGTCTTTGGGGTTAAATTTTTTACACCAATTTACAAAACAATGGTAAAATATTACTCAAATATATAAACAAATAATCTGCACTATAGTAATTGGTAATTTATTTGTACATCCATAGGCCAAATGTAAAGTGTGTGTGTGCATGTGCATGTGCGCGTGCGTGTGCGTGCGCGTGTGCGGGCGCAGACACACATAAAGACACACTTGTCCCTCTGTCAGCCTCTTTAAACACCCAAGCACTTCTTGTTCAAGTCTGTCTTCACATTGTTGTCTAATGTGGCATGATGATGTCACTGAGTGAAACTAAGACGCATGTGCTCCCATCTGCCACCGGGTCTTTCATCCCTTTTATGAGGCTATGATGGAACATGACAGGGGCCTGCTAAACTGCTGAGTAAGGGGACAGGGGGTAAAGGGTTGTGCAGGGCAAATGGTTTTGGTTGCTTGCTTTGGATCTTGTATAATAAACTATGTTTAAGCTAAAGTAAGTTAGTGGCATTTTAGCTGCAATCAAGATGTACCAATTTAGCTCTTTTTACTGCCAGAATATCACATCTGGGATTTAGTCCCAGCCAAGAGCATGCAAAAATAACCTGTGTGCCATACCATTTAAAAGAAATGCTAAAATTGTGTTTATATGTGGGACTTGAACTTGATGACCCCTCTTCTCTCAGATATATATTCGACACCTAATCTCACCTGTAGGGCATGTTTCATCCCATATATCTTTTGTTTTTGGACTTTATAACTAGTCATCTTCTATATGGATATTCAAGGAGTTTTTTGCCCAAAGGAAGACTCACTGATTACTTTCTTCATGTCTTATCTCCTAAACTACACAGAGAGAGTGCACTCCTTTCCTGATAATATCTAACATCTGTATATTGTGTTTGCAGGCGATGGAGGTAGAGAGAGCCATGTCCACGGAGCTGCAGGCTTTGAAACAGGAGCTCCAGCAGAAAAACAGTCAAAACAGGCAACAGGACGAGGAGCTGATCAGTGCCATGAGGGAGCAGGTATGTCAAAAACACTCCGACACCTCTGTCATTACACTAATCATAGGCCAATAATCTGTATTCACAGTTACACAATGATCCCAACACACTGTACTGGTAGAAATGTTGCTTTTTATCTCAAGTTATATTGCGGCAGTAGAGGGTGTAGATTTCTTAGTTATAAATAGTATTTTATATATTTACACATTTTTACATCAACATTACATAAGGACTAGTGTAATTTAACGGCAAATTTGATAGATTTGATAAATTGTACCAACTACATATATGGTCAAATCTTTTATTTTTCATTTTCAGGTGTTACGTCTCTCACAGAAAGAACAAACCCTTGAAGAGCGTTTGGAGACTGTGTGTCAAGAGAATGCCGAGCTGAGGGCCACTTTGACCTCTCTACAAGAACGCATAACCTTTCAGGACCAAGTAAACCAGCAGCAGAGCCAACAGGTATTATACAAACACACACACATACTAATAAATACAGTTGTTCATGATACATGTACAATCATTGTTGGCTGGAAATAAAGGATAGCACTGTACAATTGAAGTTTGAATAGCAAAGTTGATAGGGTTTCGGTTAGATCATGCAAGGCTAAGCTAAAAAATCATAAAACCATCATTGTGACTTTCACGCGCAACTCTGGATTCCACGCGTGTTTGTTCAGTTTCATGTTTGTTTACAGACTGGAATCTGGCACGTCAGGATTTTTACTGTGTGAGTGCTGCATGCTGGCTTTGGAAAACATCATTGAGCAAAAACCTACCTATATCTAAACTCAACTAAATTCAAGATTCAGATTTTGACATAGTACTATAATAATCCACCTTGCCTGAATGAATGTGATTGTTGGTGGTAAAGTTTGTCATGTGTGTTTTCAGTTGTCTGAGGCATGGCAGGAGGTTGAAGCTGTGCGAGGACAGTCACAGCAGCTGCAGGCTCAGGTGGAGGAGCTACAAGAGGAAGTGTCTCTACAAGAAGCCAGGAGCCATGGAGATGCGTCTTTATTATCAGAGCTTGAAACGAGCCTGACCACAGCTGGTCTGGGGGTCACTAAAGAGGTATCTATAAACAAGTGAAATGTACCTTCATAATCTGACGAGCTTTAGTAAATAATTAATAACATGTGTCCTTATTAGCCACAGTAATGCCAAGAAGGATTTACAAATGGCATTTTTTTCTGCTTTTGGCCTTTTTTATATATATATATATATATATATATATCTCTATATCGATATAGATATATGTGTATATATATATAGATATATATGTGTGTATATAGATAGATATATAGATAGATATGTGTATATATCTATATATCTATATCTATATCTATATAGATATAGATATAGATATAGATATATAGATAAGTTTGTTTTCCGAGATACATTGGGCTGCAACAAAGCAATGCTTATTTTTCATATCATTTTGTGGAAGTATGAAAGTCCACATTATGGAACCTGATAAAAGCATACTGTAGTAGATAACATGTGCAGGTGTATAGATTAGATGTCTAACTTATATGTATGTCTGAAAATTCACAGTCAATCTTAAAACCAAAATCTTTTTTCTCACAGTGTCAACTGTTATTGTTCTGCTCCAGCAGGAAAACATGTGCTCATGAGTCATTCCCATGTTTCCTGTTTGGCTGCAATGTGTCTATGACAGTTTTAGCACTTAAGTTTACAGTAATGCTTTAATTATGCTATTGTAATATTACATAAGTCATTTTGAATGTGCTGTCCTCTTCTTCATAGATATCACAAGAAATGGAATCAATCCTTCAGTTACTTCAGCCACTGACCCTTAACCTCAGCAACACCTCAACTCAAGAGATCCCAAACCAGCAGGACGACTTACAAATGACTCTGCAGCAGCTAAGAGGAGTGGCCCAAACCCTCTCACAGGCATTTGGCACTCAGGTAAGTTATAACAAGGTCACACACAAGATCGGAAAGAAAAGAATTTCCCATGAACAAAAGCCTTCAGAGGATATTGGCTTTGTTGTGTGCTATGCAACAGCTATGCAAAATATACTTTAGTGAAATCCAGCTCCAGATTATATTAGAAATTGTATTAAAGGGGATCACCTTGATGGCTTAGCCCCTTTCCCTTATTTCAAAATGGTAAAATCTCTCTGTTCAATTCATATTGGAATGAGCCTTATCATTGCTTACTGTTAATATTCTTATAATTCTAATGTGTGTTTAAACTGTCCTTTCTAACGTTTTAAAACTACTAGCTCTTTAGCATCTACTAATGGTCTTCTGTAACATTACCCCCAATAAAAAAACAAAACATAAAAAAATTGCCCCAGTGGATTCATCTAAATGGGGAATGGGAAACTCTGATGACCATAAATGCGCTGGTAGCCAATAGCCATAGATGAGCATTGAAACCCACAACCTTTGAAACAACATATAGCCCCCTACCTCCCCTGAAGAATAGGGCATCAACAGAAACTCTTTTTGGTGTAAACCTTTGTATTTTACATGGCTGACACCTGATCCCTCTGTTGCTATCCCAGGGTCTGAACCAGGCTTTTGTCGGACAGACGGCTGATCAGTGTGGGAATTGGAGTGCAGCACATGAGCTCAGGGATCAGGTAACCAAAAGAAGAACAAATATATCTGTCAGGCAGGGAGGTGCCTGTATAGACCCTTCATTAGACAATTCGGCTGTGTCTAGGTTGTCATGAAATATTCAGTGACCTATTACTGCAACTTTTACTAAGATATCTACATTGAACCCTACATTAATGAGGTTATTTTTTTTTAAATTGCAGAATATTCGATTGCAGAATGAAAATGCTGATTTAATGCAGAAGTTTCAGTGTATACAGTCACAAACGGATGTGGTCCAACAAGCCATTAGAGACCGAGATGAAGCCATTTCCAAGTGAGTGTTTTAACATTTTACAACTGTACTGCGTCATGTTGATTCAGTGTACCATGCATCACTACGATTCATTACAAACACCAAGTCCCTCACTCATCATTGCATTCTTTATGATATAGTTGGTTATCTCTCTCCATTTGTAGACAACAGCATTGTTATATCTTCATTTACAACGCAATACTACCTCTGTAACCTCCTCTGTTTGCTGTAATACCTATCAGTTACGCTCTTCTAAGTGGCTACTCTTTAATGTTCCCAGAGCCGCAACTGAATTGGGAAAAACTGCATTCTCCTATTCGGCACCTTGGGGATGGAATAATCTACAGAAAGAGCTTAAACTAGAAACACTAATGTCCATAAATGAATTTAAATCTTCCATAAAGAATGTGCTGATGGAGACATGTGCTTGTTTTTCTTGAGATGTTTTTATGAATATGTATTGGTCATTTTATTATGAAAATGTAAATTGTTGTAATACGTATGCACTTGTTCTGTGGTTTGGCTGCTACCTTGGCCAGGTCTCTCTTGAAAAACAGATTTTGAGTCTCAATGGGACCTCCTGGTTAAATAAAGGATAAATTAAAAAAATAAAAATAAATGATATACCTGTCTTTGTCTGGCAAATTGAATAGAATTTGAATTTTAAAGCTTTTGGTTTTATTTTAAGGAAAACCCTGATGGAGGCTGAGTTGGTGAGAAGTAAAAACGACATGATGTGTCTGAACAACCAGTTACTAGAAGCTATCCAACGCAAACTCGAGCTGTCACAGGAGCTGGAGGCCTGGCAGGTAGGGTCACATTGACTGCCTTTTTATGTCCTTAGTTCAGACAAAACCCTGTATTTTCAGAAAGCTTGAAAACATAATGTCAATCTCTAATGTGTCTTTTCTCTTTGTTTTCATCTTTTTACCAGGATGACATCCAGATCATCCTCAACCAGCAGCTCAAGTCGCAGCAGCAGACAGAACAAGTACAAAAAAAAACACCATCCAGTGGTTTATTGTTCTTTCGCCGACCCAACAAGACCAACACCAACTGGTTGCATCAGTCTTCTACCTCCTCCACCTGGAGCTCAGAGACCAATCAGGACAAAGCTCAGTCTCCGTGGAGAGACTGGTTAAGACGGGGCAAAGGGGCACAGTATAGCAAGTAATGGACAGTGTTTGCCAAAGATGTACCTCCTTTTTCTGAAAAGAGAGCTCTAAGACTTTTGAAGAATGAAGAACTGACACAAGATTTCTCCGAAGCTCCAGGAATAAACTTTCTTGGTTATTTGAGAACGCCACCACAGACAAAGACTTGTTACACAAGTACTTAGTGAAAACACATTTCATTGGAGGGCAGAGCCTTCCAAAAAAACACTGTGACCACCAGAAAGCCTTGTTTTCAATATTCAATGGTATTGGGTCAGATAAACTATTGTTGTACTGAGCTGTATTTGATAATACTGGTAATATTATATTTGTATGTCTTTATGTATATCTCTATTGTATAAAGTATAAAAAGTGAAGATTAGATTGTTTAGATAATGTTAGGACGCAAATGAATAAAGACTAATTTTGAAAACAAAAGGAACATGAAATTGTTAATTAATTTTCAAATAAATCCAACTTTGTCCAAGAAGCAATGTCATGTGTATCAGTGTTAATAAGGCTGTATTGTTTAGTTTATTTAATCCCCATTCATCATGACAAAATACAAATTTTACTTTTCATACATTAGATTTGGTAATTAAATTTTCTTGACACATACAAATCTGTATCATCACAATGTGTTTGCTGCAGATATAAAGTATTGAGTTTCATAAATCCATTATACATTTTGCTAACTACAAAGTAAAACACACGGATTACTTAAATATTTTTGTTTAATTGTGTAGTTTTCTCCATTGAGAAATTCCTGTCCATAAGTTCAAGAGTGTCTGCTTCTGCCCTCTACTGGCTACATTGGTTTACTGCAGGGAATCGACACTTGCATAACGTCACTGAAATAGTATAGAGAGGGGAAACGGACAAAACATAATAATTGTAGTTACTGTTTTTTACACTATGTGTTATTAATGTTGTCACTAATAATAACTATTTTAATATAATAACTTATTTTAGTGCATAATAAAAAGTTTGTTTACTAATCCGCTGGAGAAGTCGCATGGTAGGCGGTCTGTCTGTCGCGTGTCTATGACGTTTACAGGTTTATTTACTGAGGAACTGCTGTCACTCGTTTCGTTGAAGCATTAAAACATTTTTTTCTCTTCCAACAGGTACGATGTTTTACGTGTTATGTTTACTTTTTATATCTATTATTGGGACCTCTTATCCTTGTAAAACGATGCATTGGAGCTGTGTAATCCAAATACGGTTTAGCTTATGATAAGCTAGAGCTAACTCGCTTTAGCTATGTGGAAATGTGACATTTGTGTGGATAGAAGCTAGTAGTAGAAAAACTTACGATACGAACACGATACCAACAGATTGTCGATTAGCTCTTTATTGTGTCTGTAGTTATATCAAGTGTGATAGCGAATATGTGTGCCAGTGTTATCTTATCTTATACCTCCTCAGGTAAAAGCATAGCTGATAAAGATTCACTCCATATAGTCACTCTAGATACAGTATATGAACAACGTAAGGTTTAGTATCTGTGTTTAATTTTATTTGTGAAATTCAGACATTTTCTGTTTAACTAAACCTTTCTACCTGCAGTTGCACAAAGCAGAGATATTTCATATCTTCAGTTTTATCTTTAGTGCATCTGTTCTCTCATCTAACAACAGGAGCATGAATGGAGTGAGTGTCTAATGACATGACTGACCAGGGCAACAACAACCAGAACATCTCCTGTAACCCATTTGCTGCGCTCTTTAGTTCACTGGCTGATGCCAAACAGTTTGCATCTGGCCAGAAAGAACCACAACAATCTTCAGAACCACCATGTGCGTAATACTTAGTCTGGTGTCATTTCAATATATTTAACAGTATTATGTTGATTTTCTGTAATCAAAAATATATTTAACAATTAAAATCTTAAACTCTAGATTTCACTGATTTCTCTTGCAGTGGAGGACTCAGGAGACAGCCAGTCAGAATCTGAAAACTCTGTGTCAGACAGTGTTGATGACAATGACGACTCAGTGGCAGAGATCAGCCGCTCTTTCAGATCCCGCCAAGAACTATGTGAACAGCTCAATGTCAATCACATGATTCAACGAATATTTCTCATAACATTGGACAACAGTAAGTTAAGGAGACAAATTGTGTCAAACATACTGCAGTTACAGATACAGTAATTACATATTTCAGGTTTGAGCCTAATCGAGCAAAGCATGTGCAAGTTAGAGGCTGTCAAATATACCTGACTTCCCATTTTCAATCCAATATGGCTGACTTCCTGTTTATTGTAGGGTGGGGCCATAATATTATTTTATGTTGTGTAATTAAATTCTTCCAGGGCATGAATTGGTTAATTAATCAATTATTATTCATCGTAGGAGTACCAAACTTGACTTCATGATATGGACTTGAACTTGAAAGTGATCCGGCAAATCGTTTTTGAGTTGTCGCGTTCACATGTAGGATCTGCGGACACGGACCCATAGTGCCTTTTCGCCGTTTATAATAACGCTTTTGTTAGACCATATAATACACTTTAACTAATTAATCAAAGGGGTGGGTTGTAGGTTATTGTTAGTATACAGTATAATACAGAGTAAGTAAACATCCTTATACAGTATCTTGCTTTCAACTATAATATTGACAAATATATGCCTGTCATTTTGGTCAGTAGATGTGATAAAGTCATTATACTTAGGCATTGTTTAGTTTACTTAGTCACTGGAATCAACCGCAAGAATAAAAACACAAATGCAACGTGTTGGATCAGAAATTATAATGATTTAACAAATCCTTGCAACTGTGTACCAAAGGTTTTGAGACCTAAATAGAAGTAAGTTTATGGTATTGGCTGACTGTCAGATTCCAGGAAGCATGAAATGAGTCAGCCCCTCAGCACAGACCCCATCTACTCTGTAAATTGGCTTTGACTCACTCCAAGACTCTAGAGACACATGACTCATGTGACATGAGTCATACCATCCAAGAAATACAGACCTCTTCCTGTGTTTGATGTCCAATGTATGAAACTGTAAATCTGCTTGTATCTCTTATTTATTTATTGTTTGAAATTCTGACTTGGTTTTATTGACATAGGTGACCCTAGTCTGAAAGGAGGAAAAGGTATACCTCCTCGTTGTGTCTACCTGGAGGAGATGGCTGCTGATCTTGATGGACAGGACTGGCTGGATATGGATAACATAGAACAAGTGAGGAATTGAATATCAATACTTCATGTGTAGGTAAATAAAGTGTGAAAGTATAAATGGTTGACCTGTGGTGTTTTGATCTTGTCCCTAAGGCTTTATTTAACCGTCTACTGTTGCTTGAGCCCGGAAATCATCTCATCTATATGACCTCATGCAGCACCGCCAACCTGTCTGCGGATCGGGATGCTGGGGAAAAGTGTGCTATTCCTTACCTTTTTGCCTGTTATCGAAGGGCCAAGGAAGAGGTATAGGTTTGATTATGGTTGTAGTATGTCAATCCCTCTTTATTCAACTTTGTATAATTTCCTTCCAAACAATAAATGTTTTCAACAGGTTAAAAAGGTACCGGAAAAGTTACTGTCATATGCTGTTCGCTGCAAGAACCTCACAGTTTCTAACATGCGGACAGTGCTCCTCACCCCAGAGATTTATGTCAGCCAAAATATCTATGAACAGCTATTGGACCTGCTGCTGGAGGGCGTCAGAGGAACATGTAGGTTTTTTCTCAATGTCATATTTCTTTTTATATCACATTAATATATATATATCTTTTTTGGTAACACATTTTACTTGTACCATTTAGATCCTGAAGAAGTGGTTGAGTTTGTGGAAGAAGTAATCGAAGGTCTGCTCTCTGACCAGGAAGTCCGGACCTTTGAGGAGGTCATAGTACCAGTGTTGGATATCTTTCAGGGGCGCGTCAAAGACATGGATTTGTGCCAGCCTCAATTGTATTTTTACTTAGATGTTCTTCTTTACTTTAGCCATCATAAAGACATATCTAAGGTTATTTTTTTTATTTGTTACAGATTGAGGTTATTAGTACTTTAGTGTCAAGGCAGCTAACATTTTGTCCTTTATTTTAAGGTTTTAGTGGAGCACATACAACCCAAAGACCCAGCGAATGGTTTGCAGTACCAAAAAAGTTTATTGGGCGTGGTGCTGAACATCTCTTGCTTGTTAAAAACTCCAGGTGTAGTAGAGGGACACATGTATTTTCTCAACCCATCCCGCTCCAGTTCCCAGGAGACAAAGATCCAAGAGGCCAATATCCATCAGGTATTAACTGATGCTATTTTATTGGTATCCAGTGTGCCTGTGTTTGTCACATCTTAAGTTATTTATGCCTCTTGTTTTGCAGTTTATGGGCCAGTTTCATGACAAGCTGCACCAGGTTTTTAAAAATTTGCTCCAACGAATAGGTGAGACACGCCACTTGCTGCTCTCCTGGTTGGGGAACTGTCTGCAGGCTAATGCTGGTCGAGCAAAGATATGGGCCAATCAGATGCCAGAGATCTTTTTCCAAATGTATGCCTCGGATGCATTCTTCTTAAATCTGGGCGCGGTAATGATGAAGCTTTGCCAGCCATTCTGTAAGCCACAGTCACCCAAACTGCTCACCTTTAACCCAACATACTGTGCACTCAAAGAGCTGAGTGAAGAAGAACGCTGCAATCGAAATGTCCATGCAAGAGGTTTGTATACAACAAACATGATTACTAAGCGTTGTTATCATGTTTTATTCAAGCGGTTGCTCTCTTAATATCTTATTATAATGTATTCTCCCATTTTCTCTTTCTTTTTAATTAGGTCTTGACAAAGAAACCTGTCTGATCCCTGTGCCACCACAACAGTTGATGGAGCCGGCACAGTCCTACAGTCTGCTGACAGAAAACCTCATTCTTACACAGCTCACGTTGCACCTCGGCTTTCACAGGTTCACAAATACAAAACACATTAGAGAGGTTATGTTACTATGTACCAGGATTAAAAATGTTCTCTTGTTCTATGTCCCTATATTATTTATTTATTATTTGTATTCCCTGTGTTATTTTATGCAGACTTCATGAGCAGATGGTAAAAATGAACCAGTCTCTCCACCGGCTACAGGTGACATGGCAGGAAGCCCAACGAACAGCCAACCCCATGTCAGAACAGCTCCTGGAGCAGTTTGAGCGTCTCATGGTGGTTTATTTATCTACTAAAGCTGCCACTACACAACCTGCCATGCTACAATGCTGCCTTAACCTTCAAGCCTCCACAGCCTCTTTGCTGGTTCAGCTTGGTATAGGAAATCAAGGGCCTGAACATGTACCACTCAGTTTTCCACTTCCCTCGCTTCAGAATAATACACTATGCTATATTCCAGGTAGGTTACGATGTCATGTCAATACACTGTGAATCTGTTTATTGCTAATATTTATTATTACTATGTATTAAATTATTATGTTTGTCAGAGTTCTTTGCAGACAACTTGGGAGATTTGTTCATCTTTCTGCGTAGATTTGCAGATGAGGTTTTAGAGACCTCTCCTGAAAATCTGGAGCAGATTCTAAATTTCATTACCGTCTTCATGGGTAATGTAGAAAGGTACAGTACAGCCTGATTTGTCACCTTTCTTAATATCTATAGGTTTTCACTTGTTACTCTTCTGAATTAGGATAAAGAACCCACACTTAAGAGCAAAGCTTGCTGAGGTATTAGAGGCTGTAATGCCTCATATGGAGCCGTTGGGTCCTGGTGCGGCACAGCCCATAGTGTTTCAGCGAGAGAGACTCTTCTGCTCCTACAGACATGCGGCTCATCTGGCAGAGGCCCTCATCACTGTGTTTGTGGACATTGAATTTACAGGTAGACCCCTCTAAAACAAAAAGGCGGGCATTTAATAAATATATATACAAATACCTGCACATTTGATTTTTTATTGTGTTTTGCCTCAGGCGATCCTCACCAGTTTGAACAGAAATTCAATTATCGAAGGCCGATGTACCCCATTCTCAAGTACATGTGGAGCAAAGAAGACTATAAAGAAAGTATCAAGGTAAAAAAAAATATTTGCGTATGTGCTTCACATTTCTTGTATTAACGTCCAACAATCTGTATATTAAACAATTACTGCAAATATTAAAAACACTGACTTATTTTTTAGCATTTGGCGGATTATGCATCTGAAAACCTGGAGGCCATGAATCCTCCTCTGTTTCTCAGGTTTCTTAACTTACTGATGAATGATGCCATCTTCCTTCTTGATGAGGCTATTCAGGTTAGGTCATAAATCATACTTTATTACAGCAATACATTTTTTGTAATTATGATATTAAAATATAAAATAACCACTTAATTAGGTGTTTACCATTGTGTTTACAGTTTAGTGATATGTAAATAAACACTTTAATTTGGTATTTTAGTATCTTAGCAAAATTAAGATTCTTCAGCTGGAGCGGGATCGAGGGGAGTGGGACAGTTTGGCCCCTGATGCCCGGAGAGAGAAAGACTCGAGCCTGCAGATGTTTGGCCAACTTGCACGCTTCCACAACATTATGTCAAACGAGACAATCGGCACACTGGCTTTTCTTACCTCAGGTCTGACCTCCAATATTGTCTTGTTTATGTTATACACTGACACACTTTTAACGTGTGCTTGTTTTTCCCCATTTCCAGAAATTAAGGGCATTTTTGTGCACCCTTTTCTGGCTGAGAGAATCATTTCGATGCTTAACTACTTCCTGCAGCACCTAGTAGGCCCTAAGATGGGGGCACTTAAAGTTAAGGATTTTAGTGAGTTTGACTTTAAGCCTCAGCAACTGGTTTCAGACATTTGCACCATCTACCTGAACCTAGGGTATGTAAAAAAGGCCTGGATTAAAAATATTACAGTTAGACTTACTAGAACCATACCATACATTCTGTTTTGTTTTTTGCAGTGAGGAGGAGAATTTCTCTGCTACAGTACCAAAGGATGGACGTTCCTACTCCCCTACTCTTTTCTCTCAGACAGTAAGAGTACTTAAGAAGATTAACAAGCCTGGGAACATGATTGTGACTTTTGGTCTCCTGGCCGATAAAATAAAGGTATATTTATATATATCGTTTTTTGTTGTTCACTGAATATTGGATCTAAAAGCATATTGATAATGTGTTTCAGTCGCATGCAGACCGTCAACAACAGGAAGAAGAGACATATGCAGATGCCCCAGATGAGTTTTTGGATCCCATTATGTCCACTCTGATGATAGATCCTGTTATTCTTCCTTCTTCTAATGTCACAGTGGATCGCTCAACTATAGCAAGACATCTTCTCAGGTTTGTTAGTTTCTGTTGCTCACTTGAATTTGTCTCACTGTGTATGTAAAATTAACTGCAGTTTTACTTTATGCAGTGACCAGACAGATCCTTTTAACCGCAGTCCTCTTACCATGGACCAGATTAGGCCAAATGATGAACTCAAACAACAGATCTTACAGTGGCTGGATAATCATAAGAAGACATCCCAGTTTGGGCAGAGCGGCTAGCTAATTTTTCTAACTGGATTAATATGTGAAGCTGTTTTGATTTGATAGCTGACTGGCCTTTTATGGACTTCCTCTGACTAGTACACCTGCCTATCTTCACATGCAACCTTTTGCTAATATTCTGTTTACAAGCTGTAGTCCATCAGCTGATAGCAGGTTCTAAGGCCTATACACACACTTGCTTGGCTTCTGTGATGCACCCATGATTTTAACATTAATGTTTAAAAATATAGATGCTGCCACATACAGATCATGTATTTTTTGAGTGATTATTAAATGTAAGAATGATAATCTTGAATTTTGTACTAATTCCTGAAGAAACAAGGCTTTTTTGAGAAAGTAAAAAAAAAAGCAGAAAGTACCTAAACAACAACAAAGACTACTTTTGATTTGATCTTACACACTACACTAGCAAATGAAGAGACATTTTTAGACTGCAGAAAATACATTGTATAAGACCTGGAGACAGAGTTTCAGAGTTTTAAACCACTTTTATTGCAGTTTACTACATCTCCTGGATAATCCTGCTGTCAGACTTCTCATGTATGGATACTAAACTAGGAGTTGCAGCACTCTATTGACCTCTATTGGCCTCTATTGACAGTATTGACCTGTATTAGAGGTGTAGTAGAAACGGGACTAGTTAAGTTTCAGAATATGAATTAAACAGATCAGAAATGTTCCTCTCTCACTGTGTTGTTATGTTATGTACTAGAAATACAGTTCTAAAATTGATTACCATATTATCATAAATTGTGCTCTGGGAATTTTAAAGCTGCAGTACCTGATTTTTTTTACTTTGTATTAAAGCAAAAATAATTACACAGTCAATAGTACAGCATACCAGAACTCATCTGAGATTTGTATTTTTTTTTTACTTTGAGACCCTCTGTGGGCTGTATTATTCTGTTTTAGAGTGCAGGAACACATGTTTTCAAACAATCACATGCTTCCACAGTACATGAGCACTCAGATTGGTTGAAACATTATTTATCAAGAACTAGAATAATGTTTTAGTTCAAATTTTACAGCTAATTCTATTTTTTAGCTGCTTGTTATACTCATTCTTCCTGACTTGTGTGAGACCGTGACAGAGGGTTGAGAAGGAAGGTAAGAAAAAGGTGGTAGCGCAAACACATTGGATGTACTACTCCCTACTCCATGCCTTTATTGAAAGTTTTACATCAAGTTACTTTTACTGAACGCAATGGATACAGAAATGATTATCATTATTTATGCATAGGTTATAAGGTGTGGATTGGTTTGATTAAATAAAATAGTGCCTAAAGTCAAAGTCCACTACATGGACTACACTACACAGTTTGTATGCAACTTGTTTGTATAAAAAAGGTTTAATTTCTGCTTATACAATTATGGATCTGGTGATGATGGTGTGTGGGTTGGCAAATCTTTTGTATGGAAAGATCTGTAAATGTATTAATGTGTAATGCCAGTATAATGCAATATCTCTGTTTGTGTAGGATGTACATGATTTAAGTAATAAAAGGAAATATGTGCTGTATATTAGTTGCTTGAGATCATTTAGTGCAAACCACAAAATTATCTTAGGTTTAAAAGCTCTGGGAGTAATCAGATAACCCTACACATGTATATCCCAAAAAAGCATTATCATTCTATTTTCCAATTACTGTATATGTAAGGCATTTGCATGTAGAGATAACAGGGCTACTTTTTAAACTTGGTGGTGTGGGTGGATACTGAATGTAGGCTAAATAAATACAATATTGGTGCTCTGTATAGACCTCAAGAACAGGGCCAACAGATCTAAGTTTGATTCAAGTGGAGCCGTGTTTCCCGGGTAAAGCCCCTGAACCAGATTTAAAGTTTGCTGTGCAGTGAATGAGTCGGACCACGAAGCAAATGCATTGTCGGGGTTTCTTATGTACCGCCCCGCAACATGCATTACGCACTACGGCCAGTGAGAGCGTAGCGCTGCGGTCGGGGTTGTTTATGTGGAGTGCTGGGTTAGGGTTCCGCCCACCGAGGTATCTCTGATCGCAGGGCAGACAGGCAGAGAGTGTAAAATGGCGCACAGCTGTCGGTGGCGGTTCCCCGCTCGGCCCGGAGGGAGCAGCAACTCCGGTACCGGGAGGAGAGCGGGCCGAATCAGAGTTACTGCCTCTCTGCAGAGCGTCTCGGGAGCCCACCAAAACGCAGCGGGGCTGGGACCTGGTTTTGACGCTGCACTTCAGGTCTCCTCGGTTATCGGAAGCAACCTGCAGAAATTTCGGGATGTTTTGGGGGAATCGAGTGACTCGAGTAGCGGAGAGGTAAGCGACAGGCTTGTTCTGTTGTATTTTGGTGTGTCGGTTTAGGCGCTCGGGTTAGCTCCATGGAGCAGTGCACTAGCTAAGGGTAACTCTGTCCATGCCCAAACCATCTCTCCTTCAAACATTTGGAGGCTGCTGTGCAAACTTGTCACTTCGAGGATGCACTGTCAACTTTGAGATGGATGCATGGCCTTAGTATCTAGCAGTATTCTTGTGTAATGCTGTATAATAAACAAGACGTAGCATTGCCAGACGTATGGACTACGAAGAAAGTTTGCTCGCATCACTGAAGTGTAATGACAGGCTAATAGTCATCCACAATCTGGATGAATGGTCCAGGCTAACACTAGTTTGTTAGCCAGGTCAAGATCATAAAGGGATGTTATACATGTGGTACCGTAAACACAGAGTATTTATTATATTTAATAAGTAGACGTGTAACTAAACCGTTATAGCTATTTCATAAAGCCACCTGACATCGGCTGAACCAGTTACCAGTGGTTTTATAAACAGTAAAAGATAAAGTCATTACAACATTACTATCAGATTGTTCAATATTGTAATGTGTAAGTTAACCCAAAGTAATTGCTTTTGTGCAAATACTAAGGTTTGTAATCTGTTTTTTAATTGGACATGTCAACAAGAAATGTGTAGTTGTGGTTAGTAACAAGCTAGCGTGAACTTAGCGTCTGCCTTCTAGATTCATTAGATACGTGTTCTTACTCACATGTTTCATTTACAAGATATGTATTCATTTAGGTTGTTTACATTTGTGTTAAATGTAGGTTTCAATAGTGCCCGATTGTTTTTTTAGAAGTCATCTTTATGGAACCGATTGGCTAAGATAGCTGAACCGTTAGCTTCCAGGCTAGCTGTCTGCACATTACAGCTAAAACTAACGCTAATATTCTTCTATGAACTGTGCTTAGGTGGCATGTTCGGTCTGGTGGTCTTTCGTGTTGACCCCTGGCCAACACATTGATGCAGCGCAGCTGAGCATTGTAACTTACATTACCAGAGTCCATGCATAAGCCTACATTATCTCTATAGCTGTTTTAGTGTTGAGCTACAATGCTACGTAATACGCCACGCTAGCCATCAGGGCTATTGCTGATGCATAGGAAAATGGGAGGTGGACATGTTTTCCCCTTCTCTACTCAGGCGGAGCGAGTACCAAAAATTGGGAATTATATTTTGCTTATGTATGTCTAAAATGTGGTTATATTTATATAAGCACTTTGTAAATAGTTAAATATACATTAAAAATAGTGTTTTTAAGGGGGTTGGTTCTGAGGTGGATGCGTATTTTGAACGGAACTACATGCTGGTGACAGTGCGCATGCAGGGTTGGCTACAATAACAACGAGCCCCTTCTCGAGGACCGTGTGATGTGGGGGTGTGTTCGCCTCAGCAAACGACCATCTTCCTCCTTCATGATGAGCACCATGCGCTCATTGCAGTGGAGTACAGCGTCTGCAGAGATATTTACCATCATCAACAGAGCTTTGCGTGACCACAGGCAAAAAACGTGGTTGTAAAATGTATATGCACAGGCATTACTTGGCGTATGAGTGTTAGATTAGCAGTAATATTATATATATATTAGTAATATAAAATGCTAAAATATTTTAATCACAAAAATCAAGATTTATATTTTCCTTTTAATACTGGTACACAGAGAGGTTTTTTACCTTTTGGATTTTTGAAATCCAAATGTTGGTGTCAATGCTAAGTACACTTTTACACTCGGGCTTACTTGGGTAAGCGTAACAGCATAACAGTATTTAGGTTGTATCATGGTGGTTGTACCATTAATTCCCAGTAGACCTTAAAGCCTAAAGAGTTTGCGGACACAGTTTGTGATTTCATTGAGCAGCAGTGCTGTGTCTGCCTGACCAGAATGGGGCAGAATTGTTCCGGCTCTTTGCAGCCTGCTGAGCTCATGGGGTAACCCTGAACAGAGCGCCAGCCGAACACTTGCCACCCCTCCCTTCATCCAGGCAAGAGACCCCAATCCACTTCAGGCAAACACAAACCCATTTGAGAGGCAGACCAACTTCTTCTGACAGCTGCCACTTTGGAATGGATTACTGTCTATTGGGGTAACTCTAAGGGGTGCTTGTCAGTTGTCCAAATGAAGCCATTTGTTATCTTTTGTGTATGTGCTATCTGGATAATCTTTGCTTTGATGCACATATACTATATACTATAGTAGATTTCTTGTACATGTGTAACGTTTCCCCTCCACCTTTATAAAGTTTTGGTCTGCATGTTTACTAGTATCCAACTAATCAGGCTTAACATGACCTAAACTAATTTTTACACTTTGCCTGATTTGCGCCACTCAGTGTTGCTAATGTATCCACGTCCAGATGTCTCCTTTTGCCTCACAAGTTCAAGTGAAATTGTGTGTTTGAGCGGAAAGGGCTTGAGTCCAGCAGGTGTTTGGCCTATTTAAATTGTAGCCCCCTATATCCCTCAATCGCACGCCCTCCCACCCGCTCGACCATTGCCGAGACAGCCTGTGGATTGAAGCAGGAAGCTTTGTGTCTGCTTTTATTCTGGCTCTCACAAAGTGGGTGTGGCTGAAAGAGTGCAGACAGGGATATCAAAGGGTGCAGGGCGACTCCCCTCCTCCCCATGGGACAACGCTGAGAGGAGAATTAGTCACAGACCCTCCCGTCCATGGCTTTATTCTGCTACAGGAGGCAAGCAGGGAGCTTTAACCTCTGCTCTAGGAGTCCCCTTGCACTGAGAATAGCACCAATTGTGTTGTTTGTCTTTCTTTATGTGTCTATACAGTGGTGAAGGTTGTGGGTCTTATGTTCCTTACTGCACTCAGGAGTAGGGGTGTCATCATTGTCTTTTATTTTGATTAAAATTTCAATTTCAACTGTTTATGTAAGTTGTGAGTGGCAAGGAGTGAACATGGGCTTCTGACAGTTTGTCTGTTGGGAGTGGGTGTGCGTGTGCAAGACAGAGAGCACACGTGCCAATCTGTTTGTATTTGTCTGTAGACTGTCCAGTGATGTTGTAGGTGTTAGGAAGCAGAAGGATCTCACACTAATACATGTGTTTGTTTGGCCTGTGTGCCGTTGAGCAAGTGTCAAAAGTTATAAATTGTGTTTGGACACTTGAAAAAACAACCATCCACCTTTTGTTAGGGGCTGCTAGGAGTTACAAAGCCTGTGCAGTTGCTCAAAAATAGACTCCCCTTTGTCCATCCATTACTCTGTCTAAATTGTGAGTTACAGGTACTGTTCTTGTGTGTTATAATCTTTATAGTCCTTTAGTGTCATCCTGGGGTCTTATGAGTCACGGGAGCTCATCACTGTTGTGCCAGGAAATGAAATGAATGAGCCAAGTGTGACCAACAAGAGGGAAAAAAGCAATGTTTTTTAATGTAAATTATTTCAACACCAAACCCATGTCCCATTCTCTTTCATTTTACTTTTGTAACTCCACTTAGAAGCACATGTGAAATTATGTGGGTGGTAGTGGCAATGGTACATCATTAAAAATGTTAGTGGTCAAAAGTCCCCTTTAGTTTCAAAAATCAGCCCAAAACATGTACTTATGAACAAAGTGTAGCTTATACTTGGTTCTCATCCACTCAACGGTTCCAGGGACTGTCCCTCACACATTTTCATAACTTTCATAATGAATTGTATTGGTCTTGATTCTTGTTTGAGTTGTTGAGTATGATAAGTGTGTATGTACTAAACCAATGAATAAAAACACTTTAGAATTGTCAATCGGTTTTATTTTACTAACATCATAACACTAAGGATTTGTTTACTTTTTGGAGTTGTTTACCATTGCCTACCCTGCTCATGCTGCTTCACACTGTCAGTAGGTGGGAAGCAGTTGGGCCAAGTGAGACAGAATGTACATTTGGCGGCATGGTAAAGAGGGCTCTTTTTTGTGTTTTTTTTAGGCCTTCTTAAATTGAGATCGTTTCGTTTGAAGCATGTTGAAAATGCAAATCCTCTCATCTCTCCGCTCTAAAAAGATAGTGTCTGAGTCTTCATGTGGTCATGATGCTGCTTCCACTCATCCTCCTGCCCATGCTGTCCCCTCCCCCACATCTTTACTCATGTTTGTTTACATCATACTCCGGATGTTTATATCCTCAGTGATTCATCCGGTGTAACTAATAAAAAAAATATAATATAAAATATTTATTAAATGTTTGTGCTGTACAGTTAAAAAAAAGCATGGGATGATGGTTCTAGCATTATCCCAGCGAGTAAGCCATGTGTTGGTACTCTACCCCCTGAGCTCTGCATCAACACCTCCTAAGAACAGCATCTTTTCTCAAGAACTGCTAGAACTGATGTCACAAGCCAAATGCTTTTGGGCTTTTTACACCATAACCAAATGAATGCCAATATGTATTTTGTATTGAAATAAATAATTGAAAGTTCACTTTTTTTAAGCTTAAAGAAAAAATATATATATTATACTCAAATACATTTTGTTTGCATGTTCTGAAATGCCTATGTGTGGGGACTACACTTGGATAGCAGCTGCTCTACAAACTGGGCCAATGAGAACTTAACTGCATCCCCACACGCTTCTATAAATAAACTTGGCAAAATGGCATACTCACCTCTCTTAAACACACTGATTGCAAAAATACAATGTCACTATGAGTTTTAAATGTTATAATTGTCCTTTTAGATGATTTTGTTTTACACACTGAGTCCACTTAGTGGACTGATAGTTCTTGAACACCTTTTTTTTAAACTGTCCCCTATTTGGAGGACGTTTTAACATGCAAAGCAGTTGCTTATGTACTGTAGAGAGACATTTCTTCTTTGTGCTTCCTATTAGTTTGAATTACTTTAAACGTATGACCAACTACTGGGGTAACTGGTATGTCTCTGATAGTCATCTATCTAGAAACCAGAGAGACAGTTGAGTAATTCAGTGAAAGCAATTATTCAGCATCAATAATGTCCTGATCTCCTGAAACTTTGAAACATTTTCAGAATGCGTCACGTGTTGCACATTTATATTTGGAACAATCTAAATGTCCTGTTAACTTGAAGCTTATTTATTGGATTTTATTGCCTGACGTTGCAAAGTTAACACTTTGTTTTTGTTTTTACTTACAGGAGGAGGTGTTTGGAGGATTTGGATCAGTCACAGAACAGAAAAGAATACAGAGTCCTTCAACAGCTTCTTCAGGTAGTCACTTAAGTTTAACCTTTCTAATGTGATGTTGTTAAATCAAACAAAATAATGTTCCTTATAAACATGCTTTGTACATAATATCTTGTTGGTACCATAATGCTTACTAAATAGTTTGTTTTTGTACTTGCAGACACACCCACACAAGAGAAGAAGCCCAGAGGTCGCCCCCCACGAGTCCTGTCTGCCCAAAAACCCTCCCCTTCCACTGTATCTTCACCCAGACAAGCTGATGCTTTGGAGGGGCAAGCTGAGAAAGTAAAAAGACTGCCTGGGAGGCCACCTGGCTCTGGGGAAAAGAGAAGAGGACGCCCTCCGTCAAACAACAAGAAATCTTGGGGTGCACTTGGCCATGCAGAGGACAGACCAACTGGGACTGACACGGAGGAGGAAGATAAGACTCATGGTACTGATGAGAAGCTTCCCAAAGGTGGGCAGGCTGTTGCCAAAGTTGCCAACTTAAAGAGATTGAGGGCTACTAAACTCTCACCTCTTAAGTCCAGGATCAAACCTCTGCCTGGTGTTCCCCGACGCAGACGAGGGCGCCCGCCTTCAGCTGAGCGGCTCAAAGCAGAATTAGCCGCTGCGGCTAAGCTCACTAACTCTGATGGTGTAGATGGAAAACAGAAAGGCGTTAGGGCTAAAGGAGCAGACACTCCAACACAGAATAAAGATGGTGCTGATGACCAGGACTCTTCCAATGTTCCATCACCTTCCACACCAAGCAGAATCACTGGTCTCAGAAAAAGCCCTCGACATAGAAAGCCTGTTAGAATAGTTCCCTCTTCAAAACGCACTGATGCAACCATTGCTAAACAACTGCTCCAACGGGCTAAGAAGCGTTTAGAGAAAGATGTAGTATCTAATAGTGGAAGTGGGGTAAGTGCTATTGAAGCTGGTATCAGAAAGACCCAGTTGAAGAACATCAGGCAATTTATTATGCCTGTGGTCAGCACAGTATCTCTCCGCATTATCAAAACCCCCAAACGCTTCATTGAGGATGAGGGCAGCTTTGGAACACCACCACCACAAATGAAGATGCCACGGTTAGACACAACATCCACCACCGTATCCACATCCACCCAATCGACCACAGTGGTCTCCTCCGCTGCTTCATCCGTCACAGTCTCTTCCACAACAGTGGTTAGCAGTACAGGAAACACTGCACTCACAGACTCCCTTCCTCCACCTGGCCAACCTGTCACAGTCACCACTGTCCCATCAGCAGCTATCAGTGTTCATAAGGATGACACAAATGATGCCACCAATGGGAGATTTAGCAGTGCGGCATCTTGTGGCTCCAGCGCAGTATCCCAGCATTCTTCACAGATCTCTTCTGCTGAGTCATCCAGGTCCAGCAGTCCTAGTCTGGATGACTCATCGTGTGACTCTCAGGCCTCTGAGGGTACACAGGCTTTATCAGAGCCAGAGGACCACTCCCTGTCTTTACCAGAAGAGAGAGAAACCAATGAGATGCACAGCTCGAGGCCTCCCTCCCCTCCCTCTGAGCCTGAACCAGAGCACGTGCTGGGGGAGAGGAGTCGTCGTGGACGGAGAGGACAGGAGGTGGGCCGTGGAGGTCAGAGAGTGAGAGACATCCTAACAACTGTGCACAAGAAACCCATCATCAGTCCTCCAACAGGAGTTCTCCTGTCCTCCACAGCACTTGTAAACTCTCAACAAGCTTCATCCACAGCATCTTCCTCTTCTTCACCCCCACCTCCACCCCTTCTCAGCCCTCCGCTGCCTCCCCCTGCAGCATCCTCCAACACTGCTGCTATCACTGAACTCCACGCACAGTCACCCTGGATGTCTCACTCAATCCCTCCATTCTGCTCTGGGCCATCTGTGCTGGCTGGATTAGCAGACAAGCGAAGTCGCTCAATCCTAAGAGAGCCCACTTTCCGCTGGACATCTCTGATGCACCCTGAGCACCAGTACTTTTCATCAGCGAAGTATGCCAAGGAGGGTCTCATACGCAAACCCATCTTTGACAACTTTCGGCCTCCTCCTCTGACACCAGAAGACGTAGGCTTAATACCACAAAGTGGGGCTGGTGGAGTAACACCGGTCACATTTCCTGTATCGGGCAGCGGTGCAGGAACGAGAACTCTTTTTGGCCCCCTTCATCCCCACTCACACCACCAAACTTCTTCACGTTTTGACGCACCTCTTCAAAAACGTAGCCCTTTGCTACGTGCCCCTCGTTTCACCCCCAGTGAGGCCCATTCGCGCATATTTGAGTCAGTTACTTTGCAGTCTTCTTCTGGAAGCAGCCCTGGCTCTCTGTCCCCTCAGCAATCATCCTCAAGTTCAAGCAAAACTTTAAAGCGTAGGAGACGACTGATACCTGGGGCACTTCGAGGCCCACCACCCCACTCAATGACCAGACGGAGCAGCCAAATCGTGGGTCAAATGTCCAGGGGTAAAAGTTCCTCTGACATGTCTGCGTTATCAGCCTCTGTCTCCAGTGGCAACCCCAGCTCTATACCAGGTGTCTCTGCCAGTTCACTCACCGCCAGTGCCTTAACTCCTTTCAGCACCTTCTCCACAATGTCCCTGGGTCTTGGTTCACAGGCGACACCAGATAGCAGGAGAGGAGCTGCTGGGAACCCACCTTTGTCTACAGCATCAGCTTCTTCCCCACTCTTCCCTCTGTTTCCAACCACAGCACAGGACACAGGCAGAGGAGCAGGAAAAGGAGGTAAAGAAAAAGGCTTGTCAGGTCCTCAAGAATCTCTTCACAAAGACCGAGAGAAGGAAAAGGAGAATAAGAGAGAGAGTAGAAAGGACTTGGAAAAAAGAAGTAAAGTTTCATCTCGAGATGGTTCCCCAAGTACACCTTCCAGCCACTATAGCATTGATGGGAAAGAGTCTGAGGATCTATCTTCAAAAAAGAGTCTTGGGCGAAAGAAGTCAACATCGGTGGACACAGGGTCTGATACTGTTCCTACAGAAGGCCGCGTGATCAGTGCTCAGTTATCAATTGCTAAAGGACGTCTTTCTAAAAAAGGCAGATCTTCTGAGAGAGCAGTAGAAAATGATGATGGGGAGAAGGAGAAACAGAATACTTCTAGCCAGCAGACAGCAAACCTTGGGCAGCCAAACAGACATCTACCAGTCTCCTCAGTGCTGACACAAGCAGAGAAACAACCCGTCACTGACAAGCGTGTAGTTGGACTGCTAAAAAAGGCCAAAGCTCAGCTTTTCAAGATAGAAAAGAGTAAGCTGAAGCCTGCTGAACAACTAAAGCCCATGGTGAGCTGCTTTTTTTTTTTTTACATCTCTGCCATTCTGATATTAACATCAGCATGTTTAATATTGACTTAAATTTCAAAAAAGTATTTTTATTTTGTTTTAATATTTCACCAACTACTGTATAATAAAGAAAAACACATTGTTTAATATACTTTGATAATGTTGCAGGGGCCTGAAAGTGATTCATCAGAAACGTCAGTCCGTGGTCCACGCATCAAGCATGTGTGTCGTCGTGCAGCTGTGGCTCTAGGCCGCAATCGGGCCGTGTTTCCAGATGACATGCCCACACTTAGTGCCTTGCCTTGGGAGGAGAGAGAAAAGATTCTATCTTCCATGGGAAACGATGGTAAGATAACTTGCCATGTATTTTTGCTGCAAGATATTATTAAAAGATATTTTGCTTACTATGAGCCAAATGTTATACGTAAATGCCAATGTTTTACACTTTCATCTATTGCTATGCTATTTATATTAACTTAAATAATTATCAATAACAACACAATGTGTCTACACAGATAAGTCGTCGGTAGCAGGCTCTGAGGAGGCAGAGCCTCAGTCTCCGCCCATAAAGCCACGGGAGACACGACAAAAGGCTGTTCAAGAAGCTCCTCCTAAAAAGGGCCGGCGATCACGGCGCTGTGGCCAGTGCTCTGGCTGTCAGGTACCAGAGGACTGTGGTGTCTGTACCAACTGCTTGGACAAGCCAAAATTTGGTGGAAGAAACATCAAAAAGCAGTGCTGCAAGTAAGTCTAGTATTGAATACTTAATTAAATATAATACTTAATATATAAATAATAAAACAACTAATGTGTAACTAATGTGTCTTTGTGTACAGGATGAGAAAGTGTCAGAACTTACAGTGGATGCCCTCAAAGTTTCTTCAGAAGCAGGGAAAAGGCAAAAAGGATAAGAAAAAGAATAAAGTGTCAGAGAAGAAGGATCCTGTGAATCCAGTTAAGGGGCCAAATGTAGAGTCTACTTTGAAACCTAGTCCTGCATCAGCAAAGGAGGAGCCTTTGGGTAAAAAGAGTGCAACACCACCTTTAAAGCTTACTGAGGACAAACTAAAACAGCAGCCATCCAAACAATCCTCCCCCATAACAATGTCCCCTGCTCCTGACCCTTCTCAGCCCACTGTCCCAACCCAAGATTTGTCCCCAACCCCAGAGGTTAAACAAGTGACACCTGCAGCCACTGTGTCCAGTAAGAAAGGACAAAAGCCTTCAGAAACGTCTTCTTCCTCTTCCTCTTCTTCCACTTCTTCCTCCTCGTCCTCATCATCATCCTCCTCCTCTACATCATCATCAGCTTCGTCCTCAGCCCAGAACTCTCCTGCTAAAACGTCATCATCTCATCAACCAGCCCAAGTGCAACAACGTCCACCTGCTAACCCCACTTTGTCAAAAAAGGAATCTCCCAAAATCCCACCAAGTGAGCCCAAAAGAAAGCCCCAACAGCCCTCAGTTCAGCAACACAGCTCAGTGACGCCAGACACAGGTAAATAGATTTTCAGAGCATAATTGTGTTTGCAGTAATTCCTTTGCATTCATAATTTTACTGCTACTTACAGGTGATTTAAAACAGCCAAAAAAGTCAACTTCCCGGTCTGTCCCTCCGTCTCCAAAACAGAGACCAAAGGACAAGGTAAATCAGTTAATTGAAGCTCTGAGATTTCCTCGCCTACTTCTGTATGCAATATCTTTAGGTTCTATGAATACTAAATTGTTAATTCATCCTGTTCTCTTTGTTGCATAAAAAGCCTCTAACCACTAAGCCACCCAGCAGCAGTAATTTAAACTGGCTGAGCACTCCCTCGACTAGGGGCCCGGTGAAGTCCAGAACACCCTGCGACGGAGTGCATCGCATCAGAGTGGATTTTAAAAGGGACCATGACGTAGAGAAGGTGTGGGAGGCTGGTGGCCTCAGCTTGCTCACCTCTGTGCCTGTCACACCCAGGGTGATCTGCTTCTTGTGTGCAAGTAGTGGGAATGTGGAGGTAAACCAGAACCAGATTTCTGTACTAATTTAATTATTTTTGCTAACCCACTATATAGCTTACATACTTAAAGCTTTCAAATAATTAAATGACTTTCTCCTATAGTTTGTCTACTGCCAGGTGTGCTGTGAACCATTCCATCTTTTTTGCCTGGGGGAATCTGAGCGCCCTCTACAAGAACAGTTTGAAAATTGGTGTTGTCGACAGTGTCGATTTTGCCAGGCTTGTGGGCGCCAGCACCAGAAAACTAAAGTAAGCATGATGTGATAAAATATTTTTCTTATAGTAGTATACAGATCTGTGACCAATGCAATAAATGGAAAACCCAAGTTAAAAGTTGCAGTTGTATATGTAACTGTAAACTTGTTTTTTCTGTTAAATGTTTTTTATAAGCATTTCTCATATTTGATTGACTTTGCAGCAGCCGCTACTAGAGTGTGATAAGTGCCGTAACAGCTATCACCCGGAGTGCCTGGGAACCAACCACCCTACCAGACCCACCAAGAAGAAGAAATTCTGGGTATGTCTCATCAGCTTCCCATAGTAGTATACATCATTATTGTAACACTCTGGTTACTTTTCAAAGCATGTAAAACACACCGAATACTGTAGTTAGTTGCACAATACTTCTATGATGTAACTTAATGACCTCACCTATCTCCTATGTATACTATCATTTTCAGGTTTGCAGCAAATGTGTGCGCTGTAAAAGTTGTGGGGCCACTAAGCCTGGAAAATCCTGGGATGCCCAGTGGTCACAAGATTTTTCTCTGTGTCATGACTGTGCCAAACTTAAAGGTTAGCTCGTTGTCCAAAATTGGAGTACATTAGGTGGTGTGAATTATTAATTTATTTTCTCATGGTTATACTGTATTTCTTTTTTCTCCTTTTCATTTTCAGGAAACCGTTGTCTGCTGTGTGATAAGTGTCATGGTGACAATGATGACAGTGACTGTAAGATGATGCAGTGTGGTCGTTGTAATCGTTGGGTTCATGCCAATTGTGAGAAACTGACAGGTTTGTAGGCTTCACATGATCAGATTAATTGAAACACCTTTGTCCTGAGAGTTTTGAGATGTTGAAAGATGATAATCTTATTGGCATGTCTGAAATTATCTTTAATTAATCAACTTCAATTAATGTCACCCAGATGAAATGTATGAGCTGCTAGCCAAGCTTCCACAGAGTGTTGCCTACACATGTACCAAATGTACAGAGCGCTCTCCGGCCCAATGGCGAACACTGCTGGAGAAGGAGCTTCAGGGTTGCATTCTCCATGTCCTTAATGCCTTGCTCAACTCTCACACATCCACACATCTTTTGCGCTACAAACAGGTTTGTGTTAAATGTTACTATTTCTTATGCATTGTGGTGCTCAGTGCTCATCAGTGTGCCTACAGTATGTAGCCCCTCATTACCAATTTGTTATCGAGTGGTTTTGTATCTGTATTTACAGCAGCCTGTAAAGCCTCCAGAGTTAAACCCAGAAACGGAGGAGAGTCAGCCGTCCCGCCATTCTCCAGAGGGGCCTGATCCTCCCGTTCTAACTGAAGCTACATCCTCTGGACCTAGTGACTCTCCACTAGACCTGGAGTCTGTACAGAAAAAAATAGACCTTGGATTCTACAAGTCCGCGGTAAGTCTATTTCTTTCTGAATGTTTTCTCCATTATATCCAGGTCATATGACTGGATTAGCACCTTTGATGACTAGACTCATTATACTTTCTACCATACTTAACAGACTGAGTGCAATCAAATAACTGGGCTTTCATTCTGTCTTGATATGAGCTGTCTTTACTTGTATATGTTATGTTCTTCCACAGCTGGAGTTCAGTGATGATATTGCCAGGATCATTCAAACAGCCATCAACAATGATGGTGGTCAGCCTGAGACACGGAAAGCTAACAGCATGGTCAAATCTTTTTTCATTCGGGTAAGAACCTTACAGATACAGGCAATAAATAAATGTAAATAAATGTACAAAAATAACACAAATTAGGACTGTAACTGTAATATGACTTATCTGTTTCAGCAAATGAACCGAGTGTTTCCATGGTTCAAAGTCAAAGAATCCAGGTTCTGGGAAAGGCCAAAAGTCACCTCCAAGTGAGTCCTGAAAAGCAGTTTAAGTTAATAACAACATGGACTACACAATCTTGTATACGCTTTTGTTTTCTTTAGAAATTTATTTTAACCACATTTAGCTGCTTCAGTTTTTTTTTTTTTAAAGGAAATAAAGATGTTGTTTATGGTACAACATGTATTTTAGCAGCAGGCTGGACACATTACCAATGCAGTATTATTTTAATAAAACAAATGATATATCTTGTAGAGACTTCTTTGAGGATGGGTTTAAGATTTGGGATCAAATATAATTTCACTTGAATTAGTCATTTTTGTTTCTGGTGTCTGTGTCCCCCAGCAGTGGTCTTCTTCCAAATGCAGTGTTACCTCCATCACTGGACCATAATTATGCCCAGTGGCAGGAGAGGCAGGAACTCTCCCGTTCTGAGCACCCACTCTTCACAAAAAAAATTATCCCAGCTCCCCGCCCCAAGAACCCCAATGAACTAGATTCTCCTGCTACGCCTTCGCCGGTTCATCCATCTCTGCTCCCACCTCCCCCAGAGTTATCTGGTAAAAAAGTGGTGTTATAAGTATAAGTATAACCATTACTTTCTTCAAATAAGTTAGATGTTTGTTTGTCTTTTCTCAAGATTCTGAGGACTGCATAGATCACCTGCCTCCACCTGGAATTAGTGACAACAGGCAATGTGCTTTGTGTCTGAAGTATGGTGATGATGACACTAAAGTAGGTTATAATTAACCTAAAATTAACTCTTGTGATTTTTAGGTATTGATCGTTTCTTTTGTGTCTGTAATTTAGGAAGGTGGAAGGTTGCTTTATATTGGTCAGAATGAATGGACCCATGTTAATTGTGCTCTGTGGTCAGCTGATGTATTTGAAGATGATGATGGCTCTCTGAAAAATGTTCATTTGGCTGTTCACCGAGGAAAACAAATGGTAAAAGATATCTTACTATTGAATGTTGCACATTTCTGCTGTTTTATGAATACTAGTAGATTACTAATCTGTTTCTTATTTGTTAGTGCTGTGAGAAGTGTCAAATGCCTGGGGCCACAGTTAGCTGCTGCCTTTCCTCTTGCACCAACAATTACCACTTTATGTGTGCTCGCCAATGTCATTGTATCTTCCTAGAAGACAAGAAAGTATATTGTTCAAAGCACAGAGACATTATTCAAGGAGAGGTATAAATGTTTTTACTTACAAAAATAACCACACTCATTTTCACTTGCAATGGATTTGACGTTGTTTGTTTTTTCAAAATGTAGGTTGTGTCAGGGTTTGAGGTGACTCGTAGAGTGCTGGTGGACATAGAGGGCATTAGTTTCAGGAGGAAGTGGCTGGCAGGACTTGAACCTGAGAATGTCCACATGATGATTGGTAAAAAATAATAATATATGTTGTTAAACGACTTAAGTTGCTGTCAATTTCTGAATGATTTTTCCATTTACTGAAGGCTCTATGACCATTGATTCTTTGGGGAAGCTAACCGAGTTCTCAGACTGCAAACGCAAGCTCTTTCCAGTTGGATACCAGTATGTTTTTCTGTACCTTTAATAATAAATGTGTTTGCAATGTTATAAATATCAGTTATTCATCAAAATGAATAATTTCTTCTATCCAGATGTTCAAGATTGTACTGGAGTACTATAGATGCACGCAAGCGCTGTGTATATACATGTAGGATCCTAGTTTGTCATCCTCCAGTGTCAGAGACTGAGCTGAAGAGCACAATGGCTCCTGAACAGAATCTCACAATAGCACACAGCCCCTCTCCTATACCAGGTAAGTCCATCAGTTAACACATTCTTTAATTTATTTCAAGGAAAAAAAAAACATATATTTACACATATTGTCTTTCTTGTGTAACCAAAGATTTTCCGGATCCATTTGAGTCCCCAAGACGTTCTGACACACTTTCACCCTCAACCGCCCCCAAACTCAGGGTTTACACTAGAAATCGGCACCCCAGCTACCCTCCAGCTGGCCCCAGGCCTATGCCTTCTCCAGGTATTTTATGCACTAAAAATTCTAAAAACTAAGTTTTCATTTAATTTATGATTTCTCAACTGCAATGACATATGTTGTACTCTTTTGTCTTAAACAGCAGGTGCCTCTCAAACCCAAAGCCATGACGTTGTGACAGCAGGAGATTCACAGCCAAATCCCACTATTAAAACTGTTGATTCGCGACGCCACAGCTCCCCTTCTCTGTTTCCTCCGCAGCAGCTTATCAGACAAAGAGGGATTGTCTCTTCACAGATTTTATCAAGACCTCTTACTTCCCCTCCTCCCCTCATCCCATCTCCTGCCAGAGACCCAGAGAGGTCTAAACACCTCAGCAAAGAGTCCCTTCACAGGGATGACGATAAAAGTAGGTTGTTCTCTCCAGACAAAAACAGATGGCAACAGTCCAGAGATTGGTCATATAAAGACACACACAGAGTGAGAGTGTTAAGTCAAGGCCAAGTCTCCAAGGATTCTGATGGATATAAGTCTAAAGAAATTCTTCATAACAAATCTCACCAGGGTGAATTATTAGCCAAAGATCTTGAACAACAGAAATCACTGACCAAAGAGTCAAGTGTAAAGGATGTGGATCGGGGGAGAGCTGTAAATCGAGACCTCTTTAGAGATTCAGAAAACCGGAGACAAATGAATAGAAGCGGTGAGAAGGGGGCACGGCCGAGTGTTTTCTCCAGCAACAGAGAAGGTGACAAGAGTAAAGTAGCCTCCAGGTCTCAGTTTGTAGAAAAAAGTAAATTACTCAATCAAGACACTGGGTTAAATAAGCATCGTCAACATAGTAGGGAACCAAGAAAGGACTCGGGTCACTTGAAAGACAGATCAAGTCGGGACTCGGACAAGAGTAGGCATCATTCCAGAGACTCGAGCCACAGAAGCACAGAGAGACATAAAGACTCAGGGAAAGACCGTCATCGTGGATCTCAGTACAAATCTGGAGGAGAGGGCAAGAGCAGCAGACTACCCCCTGCAGGCCAGGGCCAGTCCTCTCCTCCAGTTGGCACTGCGATTGTCACTGGACAGCATGGTGACAAACAAGGAAAACATGGCAGCAAGGACCAGGGGCTTACTGCAAGCCTGATGCCTCGTCACAAACCCCTATCATCAGACTTCATCACACTGAAAGACAAGTCCAACTCAGGGAAGGTGAGCAGCAGTGGCTCTGGAAATGTATTGCCCACCACTTTACAAAAGGACTCTCATATTGGCAAATCCGGTTCCCCTCAGCTATCATATCAGAAGACCAGTTCAACACGAAAATCAAGCGATTATGCACCAAGTCCAACCGGCGCAGCCACATTGAAGCCGCTGTGGCCATCCCGGACACCAGCAGATGAGGACATTTCAAAACAAGGCTCCACACATTCCCCGGCTGCCAAAGACAAACACCCCAAAGTTAAAAAGTCAGGCAGCAGAGAAGTGTCCAAAGACGGTGAAAGAGACAAAAATCTCACAAACAGCAGCAGTGGCAGTTATCCTCCTTTGAACAACAACAATATTAAAACTACTGGCAGCTCAAAAGTGCAGACACAGAACTCCAGCACCCACAAAAGCAACAGCAAAACGCAGATAATCCGAAACCACACCAAAGCCCATAGCAAAGCTCACGAGGAGAAACCTGAAAACCAAACAGGTGAAAGGGCATCTTCAAAAAGCAGACAGACACACCGTGATTATGACAAAAAGAACAGCTCCAGCCCAGACGGTCAGCCGCAAACAGGCTCAGCATTAGAAAAAAACGTTAGGACTTCTCAGTCTCAACCCAAACATGCAACTAACCAGCTTTCTGCAAGAGATAAAAAATCCATTAAACCTGCCACATCTTCTCCACTAACGACCAACCCTAATGGGACAAGTTCTGTTGATGTAATTTTGTCTACCTGTCTTAGCACCACCACAACCTCCACCATGTCCCCTGCTGGCCCAGGAGGCTGCAGGTCTGCAAGCTTGAATCTCTTCTCCTCACCGTCCTCTAGCAGCGACAGTTCAGAGTCAGACACCCAACCACATGCAGGAGAGGACAATCCGCACAAAGACCCCTCCCAAGACCTTCTCACTCACGGCACTGATAATGATGAAGACCAGGACAGGAGTTTAGATGAAGATAAGCACCATGAAGATGATAGTGATGGCTCAGGGTCTGCTAAAAGGCGCTATCCCCGCCGCAGCGCCCGTGCCCGCTCCAACATGTTCTTTGGCTTGACGCCTTTTTATGGAGTTCGCTCTTATGGTGAGGAAGACCTCCCCTTTTATGGCAGTGCTGAGGGAACCGGGGCAATGGTCAAGAAAAGGACTGGGGGTCGGAAGAAGTCAGCAGAGGGGCAGGTGGATGGGGCAGATGATATAAGTACGACTTCATCATCGGGTGATAGTGGAGATGACGACAATAGCAATAACCCTTACTATTACAACTTCACTAGAACAATAATTAATCCTGGTGAGGGCCTGCCATCTATAGAAGGGATAGACCAGTGTCTCGGACAAGGCTCCCAACTCCAACGATTTCTCAAAGAGGAAGAGCAACAGAAGGGGCAAGCGAGCACAGATGAGGACATGTTTAGCGCACTGTAAGTAGAAATACAAATTCACTTTGGTAATTGTGCAAAACTTCCTTTTGATTAATTGCATTTTTTTGCTGTTTTCTAGGTCCATAGGCAAACAGCATATCGGTCAGCTCGATGGCGTTGACGATGGCTCGGAGAGTGACACGAGCATATGCACCACTAGCACCACAAGCACCACGGCCACCTCCACACCACACAAGAACGCCCCTAAGAGAAGGACCAGGGACAGGCACTCTGAGAAGATGGAGTCCCATGATTCACACAAGGATTCTGACAATAGTGGAGGAGGGAACACACGAGAAGGCAGGAAACACCAGAAAGAAAACTGTCTTCCTCTCGGAGGCGGGGTCAAGTCCCAGGCACAAAGTCAAGGTCAGGATCCTCTAGAGACCCAGCTTTCCCTGAGCACTGACCTGCTTAAATCAGACTCCGACAACAACAATAGTGATGACTGTGGGAACATCTTGCCTTCAGACATCATGGAGTTTGTTCTCAACACACCTTCTATGTCTATGCAGACTTTGGGTCAGCAGGCAGAGCCCTCCTCATCAGAGCTGCTACTTGATGAGAGCTATGTTGGAGTAGATGTCAACCGCCGCAAAGACATACTGTTTGATGACTTTTCACAGCCTTTGCCTAGTTCTGAGAGTGGTGGTGTAGTGGAGAGTAGTGTAAACAACTCCATGTCTGTAGAGGAGCCTTATCTGCCTCTGGAGCTGCCCTCTGACCTCTCTGTCCTCACCACCCGCAGTCCAACCGTTAGCACCAATCAGAACCACACAGCAGGCAGCATGCTGGGTTTGACAACTGACTCAGACAATAACAGTGGAGCTAAAAGTGGCAACAAGAAGAGGACAGAAAACCAGCATGACACCACACCGTTGGGAAATCGAGATACACAGGTCACTGAAGGTCACATGACACCGGAGCACTTTATACCTAGCCCTGCCATCGGCCAGGTCGTGGAATCCACAGTGAACCCAGATGTCCCAAGGACTGCGGGCACTCCTAGTCTGCCAAGTTCCCCTTCTTTACCTCTCCAGGGTCAGAAGTACCTTCCAACAACTGGCAGCCCGAGTCCAGTCACTGTGGCCCAAGCCCAAGTTACCAGCCCGGCAGTCATCAAGCCAGCTCCTGATAAGCTCATAGTGGTCAATCAACAGTTTCAGCCCCTCTATGTCCTCCAAACTGTGCCAAATGGAGTTACCCAAAAGATTAGTGCTACAGGGGTGATGGACACTAGCTCCTCAACAGTGCTCGGCTCCATGACATTGACAACAGGCTTGAATACTGGTCTATCTCCGGGCCAGCCGATATTTCCTGCTACTGGGAAAGTTCTTAGCACAATGGCTCACCCCTCTCAAATTCACACTTTTACAGGCCCTACACAGACAAGCTTTCAAACTGGCATCCCCAGCACCACCTCGGGGCTGCTCATCGGGCTGTCCTCTCAACCCCAAGATCCGTCCCAGATTTTGGTTTCAGAGGCTGGCCGACCACACGAATTAGGCCCAAATCTTACCATAGTGTCCAGTCCTTCCACTCTCTCTTCTTCATCTACTATCCTCGCCTCTGCACACGGGAAGAAGAGGCCAATTTCCCGTCTGCAGCCAAGAAAAAATAAGAAATTAGCCCGCTCACGTAGTCAGCCCACTCTGGCCCCATCTGATACGGCCCCTCCTAACATGACCCTCATCAACTTCTCTACCGCTAGCATCTCAGGCCAGCCTGGAGGTCTGGTTGAACTGAGTACTCTGTCAACATCGCAGCGTAAAGTCCCTAACATCATCAAAAGACCTAAATCGGGAGGGTTGATGTACTTAGATCCCACTAGTCTTCTTCAACAGAGAATCCCAGGTACTACCTCATCTGGGATTTTGGGTCACGAATCTTCTGCTCACCTTCTACCCTGCACTGTTTCCAGTCTCAACCCAAGTCAGTCTGTGTTGAACGTTGTATCGATGCCCCCTAGTGGAGCGGCTGGCTTGCTGGCACCAGGATCGGTCTCTCTTTCCTCCCCTGTTCTCAGTTCCACCGACATCACCGGGTCCATAAGTAACCTCTTATTCAAGGCAGGTCCGCACGGGTTGGGCTTGTCAGATCAGCAGGTTGTCCTTCAATCAGCAGGCATGTCTCAGCTTGGTTCTCCAGTACAAACATCTATAGCTAGTAGCATCTGCGTTTTACCTTCTCAGCAAAGCATCAGCATGTCTGTGAATCAGGGGGAGACAGAAGTTACTAATGTCCAGCTACAGTCCATATCGCAAACTATCAACAGATCCCAGGCAATGGAAACCAATCAGAATACAGTTAGTCTGGGTCCGGGCACAACAGCAACTCTAAGCTCTGCCAAAGGACATGTTGTAGGAGTGTTTACTCACACACAAACTTCATCGCCATCACAGAGCAGCAGAACTACACCTATCTCAAGATCCTATGAACAAAAGCATTGTAACCCCAGCACAGTGAGGCCAGTGGCAGGAGCAGAAAAAGGCAAACAAAAAACCAAGAGGAGCATGCAAAATCCAGAAATAGTCGGTGGGAAAAAACTCAAGTCCTCTCAGGAGCACCACAGAAGCCCTCCAGCAAAAGTCTCTTCTAATTCAAGGTAAACCAAAAAAAACTGACATACATACACGTTCTGTATTTGACAGTAATGCAATAACAAAGTGGAGCTGGTGCAATGTGGATCGGGCGGTGGTCGTAGGCGGGAGTTTCCTGCTTAGACTCCGCGACCCGGTTTCGGAGAAGCGGAAGAAAATGGATGGATGGAAATAACAAAGTGCGTTTCATTTTTCTGAACAGGTCTAAAGAACCGAGTACTCCAGAACCCATGGACACAGGCAAACCCGCAGACAAGACAAGCAATCAGAGGTAAGACATCCTTTATAGTCTGTATGCCTTGTATAATTTTCTACATTTCTAATAAAAAAATCTTTTTTAGTGTATACGGTAAAAAAAAGACATCTGAAGGTCAAGGAAAGTTAATGGGTAAAAACAAAGTCCCACGTGTCGAAAGAGCAGGGTCTTTTAAAGTGTCTTCACCACCAGACCAGGAGGACAACAGCAAGGACTCAATCCTCGACAGCAAACCCAAGAAGGGCATCATCTTTGAAATCTCAAGTGAAGATGGTTTCCACATTCGCTGTGAGAGTATTGAAGGTAACTTTTTCACTAAATATTAACTGCAGACTAAGCACCATATAAAATACTGACAGAGCTGTTTCATTGCAGAGGCTTGGAAGTTCCTCACCGACAAAGTGAAAGAGGCAAGATCGAATGCACACCTTAAAGAGCTCTCTTTTGATGGTGAGAGGACTTAAATACAAAGCACCATCTTGTTGCAATAGTAATCTCAGTTTTGTGGATATATAACCAAACTGTTGTCTCAAAAATGTATCTTTCCTCAGGTGTGAATGCACTAAGGATGCTTGGAGTTGTCCATGAGGCAGTAGTTTTCTTGTTAGAGCAGTTGTCTGGCTCCAGACACTGTCGCAGTTACCGTTTTCGCTTCCACAAGCCTGAAGAGTCAGACGAACCTCCGATTAACCCTCGTGGCTCAGCCAGAGCAGAAATGCACAACAGGTCAGAATGGCATCTACCACAGACACACAAAATAATTGAAATATGAAATCTGATTTTATTCAGATTGACCCCATGAGACTACACACAAATGTTTCTATATTTTTTTTTCTAACAACTTTTATTGATCTTTTTTTGCAAAAGAAGTAGCAAAATAAACAAGTCTAGTGAACAAATGGTAACAAGAAATAAAATAAAAAACTAAAAAAAGAAAGACAAGAGCAAAACCATGTAGAAGCTTCAGCTTCCCTATATATTCATAAAAGCAAATTTTACACTCTCTATCCTTTAACATAAATCTTATTTTTTCCAATTTCACAAAATAAAGAACTTCACTGACCCACTGTATATGTGATGGTGGGGATGAAGATTTCCACTTCAACAGAATTAGGCGCCAGGCTAATAGGCAAACAAAGGCTGCAAAAGCCTCCTCCTACCAATATTTGTATTTTAAAACTCTTGTGCATTTTTCTTCTAGGAGGTCTGTATTTGACATCTTTAACTTTTTGGCCTCAAAACACCGCCAGCCTCCTGAGTACAAGCCACAGGAAGAGGATGAAGAGGAGGGACAGCTCAGGATTGCCAGGTCAGTCACAGCATAATCACAATGTTTCATGTTTAAATAGACAACTTCCCTTTTTAAAAATAATATCATGTTTTGTCAAACTGTTTATAAAGGCGTACATCCATGGAGTTACCACTGACTGTGAGATTCAAACAGCTTAAAACTACATCCAAGGAAACTGTGGGAGTCTACAGGTGAGATCACGGAAGCCTTCTAAACATCCGTAAACCAATCTATACGGATGTGTAGAGCATTAAAGGATACAAGTTACAATGCAAATGGGCTTTTCTCTGAAACTGTTTGCCTTTAGGTCTCCTATTCATGGCCGTGGTCTATTTTGCAAGAAAACTATTGATGCTGATGAGATGGTTATTGAATATTCTGGAAATGTAATTCGCTCTGTCCTCACAGACAAAAGAGAGAGATATTATGACGGAAAGGTGAGTATGTGAATCTGAATCTGTTAAATGATTCTGATTTAGATTCAGTTTGTGTAAGTCTTACGACATAATTGAAAATATTGTGTCTTTCTAGGGGATTGGCTGTTACATGTTTCGAATTGACGACTATGAGGTTGTAGATGCCACAGTCCATGGCAATGCAGCCCGGTTCATTAACCACTCGTGTGAGCCCAACTGTTACTCGCGGGTTGTCACTGTGGACGGCCAGAAGCACATAGTGATCTTTGCTCTACGCCGGATCTACTGTGGGGAGGAGCTCACCTATGACTACAAGTTCCCCATCGAGGATGCCAGCAACAAGCTGCCCTGCAACTGTGGAGCAAAAAAGTGCCGCAAATTCCTCAACTAAAGGATCTTTGGAGCCTTTTCTGCTAGTTATGACTTTAGTGTCCTGTGGGCCCATGTCCGCACAGAGGACCAGCTTTGTCTGGGATATGGTCAAAATAATGACGGTGGCATCTGTGAGGAGTTCTTGCTGTTAAACAAAAGGGCCATTTTGGAGGAGGGGCCATTTGTAGAAATGTCAACATGTTGTGCCTCATTTGTTTTGGATCTGGTAAGAGGATTTATTTTTTCATTACAGAAAGGAAATGGTTAAAGCCTTCACAGCACTGCAATATCAAACTTTACATTCAGTTAGTGTATAAAGGTACTCCTATCTTACATTGGCCCATCCTCCTTAATTTTCTATATACTGTTTTGTCATTTATGTAAAGATTCTGTGGTCCACTAATGCTAAGACATGATTATATAAGAAACCAATATCAAAGAACTTTGTTCCATTTTACACCAAAGTGCAATTTGTTTAAGGGACTTGGAACAGTAATTTTATTAGAGAGAATTCGATGACACTTTTTTAACTGTGTGTCCACTGTTACTGATGCACAGCTCCAGATCTGAATGTGCCCTGATGCCTTGAGAGTTGTTGGGATCAACTCGAGGCATCCCCAGCAAGTGTTTATTAAGCACTTATTAGTGTACATTGAACACTGTTAGTAGGAGATCTGTAATGCAGTATTCTCTTACAAAGGAGCAGAAAGTAAAGGCCATATGATGGAGGAGTTCAAAACAAAAAAAGTCTGATTTAATTGACTTTTAGTCTAATGTGGTATGGTTTAGATGGGATGAAGACTCTGGCCTCAAAAGCAAGGCAGCTTGAGATTCTGGTGGACTGACAGCCAATGGACTGGACTCTACTGATGTGCTTTAGACAGATGCACATATTAATGACTTATGAGAGCGAGCTGATCCATAAGTGGATTTGAGTAACGTACAGGGGACGGGTTTGTTGCAGGTTGCATGCTGTTTTTATAAAACTTTGTGGTAATTATATAAGCTCTGAAAATCACGTTCCAAAATACAGCCGCAAGGAGAACCAAACGTTGTGACTGAATTAAATTAGAATTTGCCTGTGGTGACAAATATATATTGCTACAAATATTGTTTTGTATAGTGTTAAGTCTTTGAAAAACTTTGCCTGTTGTCTGTCTTTTTATTATGGACAGGGAAACATGCTTGCTTTTTAATATAATGTAAATAATGTATATTTTTCTACAAAAGACTTAAAAGCACTCACTAGTGAATAGCACTTAATGGTATTTATATTTTTTAAGAAATCATATTTATTTTATTGCCATTTTTCTAGGAAATAGAGGTTTACGGACACTAATGCTTGGTCTGTGTTTTTTGTATTTTGCTGCCTTTTCAGTTTTGTAATGTGTCTTGTTTTTTTGTGATTTTACAGTTAATTTGTCGCTGAATGTTTTAATTAATTCCAAAGACTGACGCCGGTCTGTGGCTTGGTCCTGTCGAGTTCAGTCCACCAGGAGCTCTTTATTCCTTTTATTGCATCGGTCAGAGCAGCGGAGGTATTTCAGGAAAAGCTAGCAGCATGTCAGTCATGTGAATTTATATGCACTTGAGAGAGCTCAGATTGTTGATCCACAGCAGATATCTCCTCTCTCCAGCCTTATTCTTCTCATCCACATTACACTGAGAATCCCACAGCAGGCAGAAGTATTGAAATGTTCACCATTGACCTAAAGCCACAAGACAATTGGCAATAGTTGTTAGAAATAATACAAACAACAAAAATAGCTTCACGTTTTGATCTGACCTGGGATTTTATAAGCAGGTGCCTTTTCTATAAAAGCTACCAACATCATATTGAAAACGTCATATCCATTGATCAAATTCATTTAAACACTGTTTAACCACTCTTTCTTGGTGACCACTATAAGTGCTCATCTATGTTTGGAAAAAGCTGTCTTTTTACATCTTGAACCGAATTTGGATTCATTGTACTGTTCTTGCTCGTTGCTGTTCAACCCGGTTTAGCAGACACTCCCAACACTGGTACAAAGCTTTGCACTTGAGGAATAGGAAAATCTTTACTGATTCAAAGTCAATCTACAAGCTTGCCCCATCGAGAATTGTTTTCAGGTTTTGTTTATAATGAAGTAGGATGTGTCCGCCTGGTCACCATAAGCAGCAAGGGAAAATTTAAGTCTCCAGCAAAAGGGCGCTTGACTCTTTTCTGCGATGTAGTGAAGGCTGGGACCACTCCAGCAGCCATCTTTAAACTAACAAGAGCAGAGTGTACAACTTTGAGGTTGTGCTTTTTGTTTACTCTTTGACCATAAGCTAACATCGTTACCTTGAATGATAGGCTAGCCTTGTTTAGTTGTACATCTGCAGTGGCTAGCTGGGTTCTGCTGCTATTAAGCTCAATATGAATGTATTTTTTTGGGGAGCATCATTCAGACCTATGATTTTGAACCAGAGACACTGGCGGGGAATGGGCAGTGGACAGTCAGTTTTTCTATTTCGCACTGGGAATAACAATACTTTGATATACCAGAGTAACAATCATGCTAGTTTTGTCAAGGGCTGTGACTAGGATCAGAATAAGTAAAAAAGTTAACATTTAAATTTTCTTTTATACACAGTAAGTAAATAATCTGTTTTTATTGTTTTTTCCACGCCACCAGTGGTCTTCATTGTCTGTAATTATAATATAAATACATAACAATACTCTATGGAAACATGCATAGTAATTTCTTGTACTTTAGTATCTATACAATATATGGAATGGACAAACAAAAACTAGTTACCGTAGCAACACATCAGACTATAATGGTTAATAGCAATGTTTCGATGTACTATTTAATATTGGTTTTGTGTTACAGTAATTACAGATGAAAACTTAATGTGCATCATTTGTTTTGTATATTAATATATCCAGTACCAGTTTTGCTGTGTCTGTCCTTTTTGCACCACCGAGGGACATTGCAGTTTTGGTTTTCTTTCTGAAAAGGAAACTGTATTCTTTTCATTGTAATAAGAAATGTAATTGTATTAATGTGGTTGTGAACTTTTTGAGGTCAGCCATTTTGATTTCCTTCCACCTTCTTCTGGTCGTTGTAGTGAATGTCCTTATGTTTCCCATGTACATTTTAGCAGGACCTCTTTAGACAGCTGTGGTTATAAGGGTTTTAGTTGTAAAGATCGCAACCAGATATGTTCAATTCCTGGGCCTCGTGTCTCTCCCTGAAGCATCAGGGACTTGTACTTACTTTGTATTTGTATGTACTGTTTTTAAGAACGTCATAATGCTGAGTAATGAAAGATTTTATTTATTTATTTTCATCTGCCCTGCTTTGTCTTATAAACAAGTCAATGTTGAGGAATACGTTGAACTTTTTACATGTAATTTTTGGACTAGTTTGTTTTACGGATGTTTTCAGCCTAGGTCAGGATGTCACAGGCGGCGGACTGTCCAGAAAAGTCCAGAAAAGGCTCCTATTTTATGCCTTGAATTGACTTTTGTCTTATCAATATTCCTATATGTAATAATCTCAAACAGTCATTCTCGTTTTTTTGACAGTATTCTTTCTCTCTCTCTATATATATATACATCAATACAAAATGAAGGAAAACAACCACGGTGAAACTCAAACCACAAACTACTTGGTTGAATGTATAATTAGGAAACAATAGTTGTACATAAATGTAAAAAGAAAGTTTCTAATCATGTTTATTTTCTATGCACTTTTTTATTTAAGTGATAGTTTAAATAATAAACATGTCCTCTTTACTCTTTCTCGTCTCTTGGTTGGATTACTGAAGACTTTGTACCTAATAAAGTGGCACCTAGTTTAGTCTTCCTATAGTGCAATCTAAATTACAACTGCTTTCCAATCTTTATTCATTTTTGTGTGACAGAACTTTTTTTTAATCAATTCTCTGTAACTATGGACATGGTTATCCATCCATCTTCTTCTGCTTATCCGGGACCAGGTTGCGATGACGGCAGTCTAAGCAGAGATGCCCAGACCTCCCGCTCCCCAGACACTTCCTCCAGCTCTTCCGGGGGGACTCCAAGACGTTCCCAGGCCAGCTGAGAGATATAATCCCTCCAGCGCGCCCTAGGTCTTCCCCGGGGTCTCCTCCCGGTGGGACTTGCCCGGAACACCTCCCGAGGGAGGCATCCAGGGGGCATTCGATACAGACACCTGAGCCACCTCAGCTGAGGTGGCTGAGGACATGGTTGTGTAAATCCCAGTAGCTTAGTTTGGCGTGACTAAATGCACTGCAATCTTAAAAGGCATTCCCATAAATTGACTATTTTGTTGGGAAAAACTTCAACAGGAAATGACCAGAAAGTGCTGATTCGGGTCAAAGCTAATTGAAAACAAAGCTCTGTTTCTCAGACTCCTCCTCCTAACGCTGGCTTGATGAGTCAGGGTGAAGTCTACTGTTTCAAAGAGCATCTCATAAAGGGGCTTTTTTACTGCCCAAACACACCAGACATATTTGACACAGCATGTTTTAGTTGTTGAGCTGCTTTCACTGTTCATCTGTTAGGATCAGGCACACTACACACAAACTGCATAGCAAAAACAAAATGCTCTTGAAATACTGTTTTTATTACAAAAGCATAAAACAAACTCATTTTGAACTATCCTCATATCTGATAGTATTGATATTCATGTTATCACGGTGCTCCAACATCTGTCAAGATACAGTATGTAGGCCTATATTTATACAGTCACTCCTTTAGATATAGATATAGACACTCTATTGCCACACATGCCTATTAGCCAAAAGCTGATTTGATTCTGAACATGTTTTTTGATAACACTGATCTATGGGCCGCAGCTTAACTCAGTCTGCAGCACATATGCAGAACTGGTGGGATATACAGTGAAGAAAACAAGTATTTGAACACCTTGCTATTTTGCTATTTCTCCCACTTAGAAGTCATGGAGGGCTCTGGAATTTTCATCGTAGGTGCATGTCCACTGTGAGAGA
>JAVQKC010023090.1:0-48830 GCA_036025475.1 Philypnodon macrostomus | reverse complement strand
ATTCGTTTTTGAGTTATCGCGTTCACAGCTAGGATCTGCGGACGCGGACGCGGACGAACACCGACGTGATTCCATAATATCGGCGACACGCTGTTTTCGCCGATATAATTATAGCCCCTCCTGGTCTCCCAAGGCAAATAGGTCCTAGGTGAGGGGCCAGACCAAGCAGTCTGGGGTTATTTTAGTTACTTTAATATTTGAAGTTTTGAGAATGAAGCAGCACACGTTGTGTTTATGGCCTCCATTAAAGCGTACAGATCTCTAACAAAAATCCAAGTTAGCCACAGTGGCCAATGAGCAGAACATTTCATGTCAAGCCCTGGTTACTCTATATGTATATTAAGATGATAAGCAAAGAGTACATGAAACTGAAGCTGAAAACTGCATTGTGTCCTTGGATCTAGGTTTGAAGCTGCCAAACTTGTGATGCAGTGGCTCTGCAATCATGAAGACCAAAATATGCAGAGGATGGCTGTAGCTATTATCTCTATTCTTGCTGCCAAAGTAAATGTTATTTACATATTTTAATAGCAATTCTTATTTTATATACAGTATATAAAGTTAATAATCCTTTGTTCTAGTTGTCTACAGAGCAGACAGCTCAGCTTGGAGCAGAGCTGTTCATAGTCAAGGTAGGATTCTTTAATGTCAGAAAAAGAAGAGAATTGATTCCTAATATGTTTGCTTTTTCCTGCAGCAACTTCTCCATATAGTGCATCAGAAGGCCACTCAGGGTCTTGTGGATGCCACCCTGAAGTTCACTCTCAGTGCTCTGTGGAATCTCACTGACGAATCACCAACAACCTGTCGCCATTTTATTGAGAATCAAGGGCTAGAGCTTTTCATTAAAGTTCTAGAGGTAAAGCCAAAATGATAATAAAACTTCATCCAGTACACATGTGCTGGCCTAGGGGTAAACTCACTCACTCCTCATCTCTTGTTTTTCACAGTCCTTTCCAAATGAATCCTCCATTCAACAGAAGGTTCTAGGCCTGCTGGTAAGTTTTTATCAGCTTCAACTGAAATTATTTTGATGTCTATACAGCATGTGATCGTATCACCTTTGGCAGAATAACATAGCTGAGGTTGGGGAGCTTCATGGAGAACTGATGGTGCAGGGCTTTCTGGACCACATCAGCACTTTACTGCACAGCCCCGAGGTGGAAGTCAGTTACTTTGCAGCAGGTATCCTTGCTCATCTAACATCCAGAGGAGAGGAGGCCTGGACACTCAGCCCAAGTCTGCGATCTTCACTGCTTGAACAACTGGTAGGAAAGATCAACTAAAATATCAAGTGCTGTGAAATAGGGGTGCACTATTTTGGAAAAAATGGAAAAACATTTTTATTACAAATGAATTTGTGCTACCATCAAATTTGTGTTTTCAGCTCTACTGTCAATTATATATATTATTTATTTACTAAAACAACAATACAATATATTCCTTGACATTCTATTAGATTAAATTGTGCACTCTCCACAAACCCCAACGCTAACCCAACCAAGTACCTAACCAACATTTTTGTCCTTTTTGCAAGTATAGAAAACATAATATAAACGTAGAGAAACTATACATTTCATTGAGCATCAAACAAGGTGATGTAATACCCCATAATGGCCCCATGCATTCTTTCTCATTGTTCACATTGTGTTGGGCTGTCAGATTCTATTATTGTTTTAAATATTATTGCCATTGATGTCATGAATATTTTTTTTATTTTTTTTTATTGCTGCAGATCATCAAGTATGCATGTTTTTGGAGTAATCAGAGCATATCGATACGAAATGCGATAAATGGCTCACAATACTGATAATATCTCAATATGGCAATACTGCGTTAATCGATATATATTGCACATAATAACCTACGATATAGCACGGTTTTTAAAGGAATTAATACAGTCTTTAAACTGTATTCCAATGAATTGCTATTGAATTCTCACGAATAAGTAAACTTTCTCAAAATAAGAAGTATAATAAGTACTGCCAGATTTGATTTCTGTAAATAATAACAAAATATTCCTCTACTGACATTCCCTCAATCGATAAGGGTTTAGTTCCCATTTTGAATAACTAATCTATTATTTCAGATTTCCCTAGTTTGTAGTGAACACATCTTTATGAAATGGTCATTAAGCTCTTTTTTTGGTTCTTGTAGCATGATGTAATCACAAAGTGGCCCCCTCCAGAGTGTGAAATGGTCGCCTACAGGTAAGCCACAGTTCTTCAAGTCTATCTGTAAATCAAACGAGACAGATGTACAATAACACACCTCTTAAAATGTCAGTGTGTAAAATGTCTATGGTATTTATGCTCTGACCTGGAGCTCTTCCAGTGTCATGACAGTGAATATATTCTTTCCCACAGGTCATTCAATCCTTTCTTTCCTCTGCTGGAGTGCTTTCACACACCCGGGGTACAACTGTGGGCAGCTTGGGCAATGCAACATGTCTGCAGTAAAAATGGTAATGCGTTAAGTCTGTGTGTATCTGTAATGGTGATGTCAGCTGTAACTATATAATATTTTAATCAGGTCTTATATTCTGCAAAATTGACATTTCTGAGCTTTAACCATGTTCTAATGTTGTTTCTATCTCAAACACAAAGTTGTGTTTTGTTTCATACGTGCATGTTTGAGTAATGTTGAGCTATAGTCTGCTCCAAGAGCTGAGTATAAGTACCACCTATAAGTAAAGTAACAAGTAAGGGCAAACCACTCCTCTCTAGGAAGTGCTCCTGTCTGCTCCTGCACTGTCAACAAACACGCCCAGCATTTGGCTATGAGGGTGTCAAGGCAAGTCAATAGTAAAGTGAAGTAGAAAGTGATTGGAGTTTTTTCTTGGAAAACCGGCACAAATGATTTCTTCCCATCTTAAAGAAACAGGCGTTTGCTATCAAGTCCAGGTGGGAGCTCCACAAAAGGGCTTGTATTAGATACATATCGTGTATCTGATTCTGCCAAATGTAAAATGATAACCTAAATGTATCCAAAATAGACATGTGCAAAGAAGCATAATGTCTTTAAGACCAGACACAGTTTTAAACAACTGCACTTGCATAACATATTATTTCAGAAATATTTTGGTGACCTGCAAGTCACTGAATGAGTATATATGTAGGGGTCAGTTCTCTCTGTAATGACAATATAAAAATAGTGAAAGCCTTTTAGGCTTAACACGGATAATATCACATCGAACTATGTAAAAATGACAAAAGCCAAAGTCAACCAAAGTCCTATACACTATATAGGCCAAGATAATGATTTTAGTTTAATTTTTATTTTTGTCTTGCACAGAAAACTACTGCATCAAAACCCTTTTAACTACCGTACAAACTCAATGTTCATCCAATCCAGTGTTCATCATAATACTTTTTATTTCCCTTTTTTTTAGTAATATGAACATTGTTACATTAAAAATGACAGTGCAGGGCAGAAATTAATTCACTCTATCACGATTCAACGATCTCCCAAGATTATCAGATTGCTATAATTTGATATCACAGCACAGTGTTTTGTCACCATATCACACGTCCTTTACAAGAGAATTAGAATTAAAGTATTTAATCTCGTCTGTATCTCCCCAGCCTCTCGTTACTGCAGCATGTTGTTGGAGGAGGGCGGGCTTCAGCAGCTTGAACACGTTCACGCAAACCCTCAAACTCACAAAGATGTCAAAATGTTGGCCGAGAGTATCCTGGAGAGCCTACAGCGGCACCGTGCCCGCACCGGACAGCCAGCAAACGACCAACTGAGACGCCCGGCAACACAGTAACTTCAGAGGTAAACAAGTGACTCAGCCAGACACTAGTTTAAACCTGTTGTCTGGAGGTTCCCTAAAAAAAATATTGTTTTAAAAAATGTTCCATGATGTAAAGTAGATCATCTTTCATAATTATTACTGTATTTTCCGGATTATAGATTGCTCCAGAGTATAAGTCGCATCAGTCAAAAAATGCGTCATGAAGAGAAAACAAACGTATATAAATCACACTCAGAGGGTTAAATACATCAGACTGGTGTGTTTGAGGATCTATCCTCCACTACAGCAGCAGGCTCCTGTGTAGCCAATAGTTTCCCAATACGTGATAATATAGAGAAATAAACAGCTCCTAAACAGAGCATTATCCATTCTGTATTCACTTTATATCATTACCATCTCTCTTTATAATCTACGATAGTTTTTTTTTTATTAGGTCTGTCAAGTTTAACTGTAAAATAAGACGCTAAAGTCCAAGCATTTCTCCACATGAAACCAAAACAACACGTCTTCCTGAGACAAGCCCCCGTTGTCACACCGACGGCAGTGAGCACTTCATGGCAAGTCTGATGGTCTGCCTTTTAAAATGGTGGTGTCAAAGCAAAGGATTGCGAACCATAAAAATTATATATATATTTTTATATATAATATATAAGTGTATATAAGTTGCAGGTCCATCCAAACTATGAAAAAAGTGCAACTTATAGTTGAATATATAGTTATATATAGTATACATAGTTATATAGTATACTTTAGCCATCTACAGCAAAGTTTTATGGGATTATATTTTAGGAAAACTCTGGTTACATCTTTAACCTCAGAGACACTATAAAATATTGATCTACATGTTGCAAAAACTGTTTTCTCTTTTCAGAAAGTACATCTCAGATCAACAAACAGGACTGGGTGACACCATATAGGGATTTCTGCGTCTGTTGAATTGTACACACTACATACAGCAAAATAAGCCTTTTTTATGTGCTAATCTCAATATCAAAACATAAATGAGATGAACCAATCTATAATACTGTAATCTGATGTTGCAGATGTCACCTTGACTGTATCTTAAAGCTGCACTACCTGAATTTGTGAAACAATGCAAATAAGTTTTAAAGACTCCATTTATACTCTCAATACACAGACAGATGTGCATGGATCCTTCTGTCCGTCATTCTGTCTGTCGTTAGGTCCATTTCTAGAGAGCTTGCGGATGCCTACCTCGCGTTGGCCGTGGGTGACACAGTTCAATGGTCGAACCAGAAGGTGCTGGCTAAACTCATTAGTAGGTGGCTATATATTGAAAGACTGCTCAAACTGCCACATTTTGGCTTATTGTTTTGACGTCTTCCTCTGTAAATGTAGTGAAAAAGCGTCTCCGCCATGGTGGTTTTTGTTATTCTTTTTCGCCTCCCATTTTAAAATCTATCACTAGGTTATATAAAATAAATAGTGCTGTTTAAAAAAATTTGCATTTATTATATATATTATTATACTATTTGCATTATTTTTTTAAAAATAATTACCAAAACGATTAATTTGGCAAGCTATCAAGATTGGTTGATGAAGTATGGTCTTTAAAACTCTCAAGCTCCATGAGGCTCAACAAGTGCCTCTCAACGAGCAGAGAACCAGGGGCATCAGGCTAGTGAACTTCAAAGGCCCACTCAAGTGCTCTCTGTGATCTGGCCTCACTATTAACTCTCTCTCTGTCTGAAACAGCGGACGCGTGTGATTGGTTAAATGTCTCTGTTGGTTAAACGTCTTCCTTACACTACAGCCCACAGACAATTTCTGTTATGCTGTACTATTGACTGAGTAATTATTATAAGAACAAAATCAGGTAGTGCAGCTTTAAATAACTAAAGTTGCAGGTTGTACTCACAATATCAGTTTGAATAGTCCATTTTCATTACGCATGTCTCTGCTGTGAGCTCAAGCATGCTGGGGTTTGTCTAAGTGCGTGTACTGAACATATAGGAATGCTTGCCTGTCTAGAGCAGTATTTATTAAATATATTACTCCTTGGCCACATTACTACTGTTCTCTTCATATAGTGTTTCATAGCCTTTGACTTGAGCTCAGGGTTGTTCAAGTGGGCTTACAGATATAGGGAGAAATTATTCAGTGGTTGAGTCGACGCTCAGCACATTGATTTTAAATGTAATGTTTTGTCCATGAATAAGCATAATCATGTCAAAACAGCTGTGCTCTTAAAGTTACAGTCCATAAGGGAGAAAAAAATGCTGCTGTGAAGTAGGTAATCTGTCATAATTAGGATTTTACTTTAGTCCCTCCCCTGACCTCTACAGCAACATCAAATCACACTTTGTCAGTTACCACTTAGTGTCAGTTTTTCCTTTAGTCCCTGCCCTGACCTCTACAGACTACTTACTTTACATCATAGAACTTTTTAACTTTTTCTTATTTACGGACTACACTATACTTTATGCCATACTTTAATGAGAGAATCCAGAGAAAAATCATGTTTACCTTAAGTTATTGAATATTATACAGTTAAATAAAGTGCCAGTGGCCTGTCACGAGTGGCAGGTGTGGTCAGTGTAGTCATGTTTAGTTGGCCCTTGAGCAGATGTTGTACATATGAGAATGTTCACTGTGCTTTCCATCGTGTCTTCAAGACAGCCAACACTTCAGTGTGAGCATGTGTGTGTTTGTACATTTACAGACTGTAGTTTATTTGTACATAAAAGAAAATGAGCTGTGATGCTTGGTTGACTTGGTAAAGCTTTATATTATGCCACGGTAACAGCATGGTAATAGTGTGATAACAAATGGTTAATAACCTGGTAATTGTGTGCAGTTACAATGTCATTTCTATGAAATACCTCCTGTATTGTGGTCATATTAATGAGACAACACAACTTATTATATTACTAGTATTTGTATGAAATTACAGTTCTCTACTCATAAAACATGACCATCCTCAAGAACCACAATATACAATGGAACATGTTTATTTGTATATTCATAATATGACCGTATGCGCCCGGGCAGGGATTTGCAGGACAAACACTTACACACTACACCACTCCCACCCACATAAATAGTACTGTACTGTGTCTTTGTTTATTGTGGTACTGGGAAGGGTTTAGTTTCCAAGAAGTTCTTAGCAAAGAAATACAAGGGTCATTTAATAGAAATTACATTTGTAATTACACACAATTGCCAGGTTTACTATTTGTTATCACACTATTGCCATCCTATTATCGTAATGTAGTCTTTTTGTATACAACAAACGATCAAATGGAATCACACAGGACACAGGTGAAAAGTAGTGTTGTATGTTTAAAAAATGTTTTATTGCCAGTGTGATTGCTAACTTATCAAGAGACGCTATGTGCTTATCTAGAACACTAAAGAGGCAAATATGCTGTGAACCTTTTGTATTTGCGCCAAACAAATAAGCTAATGTTGCTGTGACAAATATTCAAGGTACTATTTCTGTGTTCATGTGGTCCTCGGGAACATCCCACTTCAGTGTGTACACGTGATTCATCTTTTTAATAAGGTGTTTGATTAACCGTCATTGGCTCAACAGATGACTACTTTAGGTCAAATGAAAGAAAATCAATTCAACTCGTTAATACACATAACGGTTGGTGTTGGTAACCTCTTAGATACATTTAACATGTTAAACTGCATGTTTAATGACGTCAAGTGTTCATGTGCATTTCAAGTTCCCGACTTACACATGAACGCATCATATGTTATACAGATATTGTGCAAGGCCAGGTAGATTTTTTTTTATCAGCGTAATTGTCATAAATTAATAAAATGTATGTTAAAATCTGTGGCATTCTCAGTAATGGCCACACCATTGTACCTTAAAGCACACTACACAGCTCTTTCTGTTGCTCCTGGACTGGTTTACTGATTACATTAGCTATCCTGGATCAAGGCCAGTTTCTGATATTGTACAAATGTATGGAGAATGTCACACTGCAAAATAGTAATATCTAGATTAGTTAAAAGAATCTTTAATTGAGAATATTGATCTTGATTAAGTTGTTCTGACTAGTTTAGATTGATTATTAGGCCTAGATTGTTTGACTTTGTTTCAATGTAATGTAATGTGGGTTTTTTTCAAGCAAAACTATCCCTCAGTGGGAAAAGGAAATTGACTTGAAAGGAACAAATATGTCATTCCATTAGTAGGTAGTTGGTGTAGCAGTGTAAACAAGTCAAAATTTGAGCATAAATTTAGTCAAAACTACTTCAGCCTTGATGAATATTCTGAATTGAAATCATAACTGATCTAGATATAACGTTTTGGCAGTGTGCATGATACTGTCATGTGTGCTGACTGTGCCATGTTGCTGCTGAGTCATGTTTTCATGTTATAATAAAGAATGTACATTCCCATAAACGTCTGGAGTACGGTGTTGTCTTTTTTATCATTTTTTTTATTGAGCACAGAAGATCATTTGTATTGCTCTACGCGAAACGCTTGAATCCCAGTTTAAACTACGATCTGGCTTTTTCAGTCCCGATATCTGGGCTTTGTGGACCAGTATCCACCGATACCAATTCAAAAACTAAAAGGCATAGACATTGCTTTCCAAACCCTGTATAATCACAAATATACCCAAAATATGTAGGGACAGACAGATATATCGGCTCAACATCGGTATCGCCTGATATTTCACAATATCAAAATAACATTTTTCCACTAATATCAGTATCGGTCTATACAGATGGACATTAATCTGTTTTTCTAAAAGGTTAACTTCTAATATTTAGGTTTAGAAACGGTCAGAGAAAGAAAAGCCCACTCAAAAAGTCTAAATTTAGAGTGACAAAATTGAGTAAAACTAACATGGAATATTCATATGTAGATTTCCTAGTTTAAAAAAAACATGGCTCACTAAAACACAAAATAATCGGAATCACTATTTGTCAAATTTCTAATTGAAAAATCGGTGCATCCCTAAAAAATACGATCTATGGACCAGATGAGCCTCAAAATGCCTGACTTTTGTCGTCATTTGTGAGTATAATAAATTATATTGGTTCCAATATCGGCCCCATTCACCGATTCCTGGAGCACCAATCTCTGATCTAGTATCAGTGCATTCCCAGTTTAAACCACTATCATTGTACACAGTAAAAAGTTGCTTTAGCGCAGTAATTCTCAAACTGTGGCACGATTACCAATGGTGGGCTATTTCTAGTGATACTTATGTTTTTAACAAAGCTCTGGTAGAGGGACTTGAATGTGTGCTACTTAATCTTCATTTAGTGAGTGACACTAATAAATGCCCTGGAGCACCTTAATTGAGCCATTCATCCTGATAAACATAAACTGAACATAAACATGAATCTTAGCAATTTTGGCACAGTGATCCGGTCTGGTGAAAATTTTATTAACACATGCAAATGTAATAAAATAATGCAAATACAATTGCTATTGTCGTTATATCATTATATCGTCGATATAATTACCCCCCGGCCCTGAACGCACCTGACTAATATGATGCCAGTGACCTCTATTGCATCCCCTATATACTAAAAGAAGAATGTAGTTTTAAGGAAATTTACAAATGATGGCAAAAACATTTACATCAGATCAATCAAACAAGTCATTAGACTCTTGTCATGTTTGTCATGTTATTGACTGTTAATTGTTTGCCAACAATCTAAAAAACCCTTAGAAAACACAGACATATACATCTACCTGTCGGGGACGACAGTGTAGTCTAGTTTTGACCAGGATTTGATCTGAATTAGTCTTCATGTAGACATGGTTTGGGCTTGGTTTAGACCTACTTTGATCCTCGTTTAGACATTGTTTAGGGTTAGTTAGACCTGGTTCAGCTCATTTTGTCCAACAAAGTGGTACTTGGGACAGACTATACTTTTCTGAGGTGGTGAGAAAAAGAGGGAATCATTCAAAACATATTTAATCACAATGGACTTATTCTCCAATGTATCTTGGAGGTCTCTTTTCTATAAACGCAGCCATCCCCTCCTGCCTGTCCCGTGTTGGAATGACCTAAAAGAACAGAGAAGGTACATTTTAACTGTACAGAACAATTGATTTTCTGTGAATTTTCTGTTAGTCCGAAAGCTCTTACCCGGGCATAACACATCCGTTCTATTGCCATTGCGGATGTCATATCAACCTGAAAAACAATATATTCCAATGACAATGTACAATATGAAGGAGAAAAGGCACTTGACTCACCTCAACACCTCTGTTCATTGCCTCCTTTGCCATTCGCACAGCTATAGGAGCCTGGTTGGGACAAATTACAAGGTTACAGGTCTATTTGCATGTAAATGCATAAAACCAGCCTGATGCCCTTTTCAACAACGCCCAATTACTGTACATTCACAGGCCACTTTATGAGGCATGAATCACAGAATTCATGGGGGGGAGGGGGAGTGATTTCAGGCAGTTGTGTGTGGGTGAATGCTCTGTTGAGGTCAGAATGCTTTGAGATGATTATAATTACCGTAGGGGTAGGCAATATTCAGTTATGACAATCTGCTAATCTGGGAAGATGCAGTGCATTCATTTATGCTCTGCACCATAATTTTTACAGTAACAATGCCAGTGTTCATATACATTTTTTTATATAAATAGTATTAACATGAACATTGAATTGGATGTACATTGATTTTGTAGTTATAAAGGTTTTATAAAGACACAGGAGTTGTAAGACAAAATGATACAAAATGAAATTGTGATATTATATTTTTACCATATAGCCCACCCCTAAGTGTAATGGTTTGCGAAAGACTTCATGCAACGATCTTAAACAGTCCTGGTTGAGACTTTATGTTGTGTCGGTACCAAAGGTGTCATTTATTAAATATATTCAAAATGCATTTATTTTAAATAGCCATCTCCAGGATATCCTAATGAGAGTGTTTTTATTCAATAGTCCCAATTACCTCCCGTCGGCAAGCTGATATTATATTCTTTGGAAACTGCAACCATTTCTTGACATTCAGCCTTCGATCGGACCTCAGTGAAAAAGTATGAGAAAATGCTTGGCGGGCCGGATTAAAAGCCCAAAGGGCTGCTGATTGCTAACCCCTGCACTAGGGCCTTTTTAGGTCCAAGGTGTGTGGCTTTTTAGCGTCATGTCTGGTGTTTCTGATTTCTTTCTGGTTTACTATACATCGATAAACTCCGCCCTTGAAATTGAATGCAATTAACAAGACCAGACTAACATCTTTGTATAGAATAGGAAAATAATTAGTTGCGAGTGGCCAGGCTACCACAAATCTGGCTGAACAGGGCCAGATACAAGCGGTCATTGTGTCTAGGGTAAGACAGCCTATTATCACCCACTTTATATTCACGCTGGCTGTCAATCACACCAGCTTCACCGTCATCTGTCTGTCTGTTATTATTGCCTGCTATTTGTGGTCTATTTCTCCACTTGACTGCCGCTCTGGCCCTGCTTCTGGCCGCGGGCATTTGAAGTGAACTGAAAGAAATATGGAATGACAGAAGCCCGAGAGGAGGATGGAGAGATAGATGGAAGCGAGTGTAAATGTAGGGTGAGCAGATCATATGGAATTAAATATGGGACATAAAGTGTGTTTGAGTGGGACAAAGCGGGACACTGTGAGACATGGTACAAACATAGTTATAGTGATGCATTAATCAATATAGCTTGTTACTCATTTTAACTAAATGCCATTTTACACTGTTTCTAACCTGACAACATCTATATTCTTGTTGGATCTGTTTTTTGCTTTAGCAAAAGCCCAGTTGGGATAGCCACAGGTTTTTAGGGCCTTCCAGACATGTTGATCTTCCTTTTTCTTCCCTTCTGCACTCGTGGGTACCTCTTGAGCTCTCTACCACTCCCCCAAGTATCAGCCTATAAATCTCAGCTCACTTACCTTTCTAACCAGAACTGAAGAAGTCTGCTGGATTGGCAGATAAAAGCTTTTCAACAATCAAAACCTTGTTCAGATGTCCTTTTTCAACTTTCAGAATGACCTCTACCTGGATGAATGACAACCTTCACCGTCGACTATCTCTCTTGCTATTTTGTGAATACACATTGCCTTCTCTGAAGCATCCACCATTTTATTGCACGGTGTCAGGGCCATGACATCAAACACAAACTCCATTAGTCCCATATCTTTGTAGAGAGAGCGAGAGAGAGAGAGATCCATTTGGGTTTTTATTCTTTTCAATTGCCTTTGAATACCCAGTAAATGATGCTATAGTTACTGCTTTTAATGTTTTCATGTCTGAACTTTGTACAGTCCATCACAGTGAGTACATTGTGCATTTCTGTTGTCACACACTATAAAGGAACATTGATTTGAAATTGACAGAAAGGAATACAATACAATATGCAACTGTGTGGATGTTGATGAAAAAGGACTTTTGAACTAAGCCTTATTATGCTGTATAACTTATGCTGTATAACTTCTGCTGATGTTGTGGTATCTAGTGTTCTGCATTAAGAGCAGGTAAGTCAACTGACAGAAGTAAATGAAAATAATAAGTACATTTGATATTTTTCTATCATATCAGTCATTGCTCAGTGTCATACTTTATAAAACACAGGTTTAGCCCTTGTGTTGCCTTTGATGCTCAACATGGTTTAAATGCATAGGGCACAGATGCATATGTGCTCCAAACATTCTTTTAGTACTTCGGCGCACAGAATAAACTAAAGCCAGTAAATTTCATGGCAAAAACATGTATACTTATACTATTTTTCAATTTCAATTATTCAATTTGACCCGAAGGTAACACAAGGGTTAGGTCACCGTAAATTGGGTAATTTTGTACAAGCTTCTTTCAAATGAAAACCATTTCGTTTTGATCTCTGCACTCACTGAGGCGGATTTGTGTGACGTCAAAATGAATAGCTGTTGCTGAAAAGGAAGCAAAGAAAGGAGCAACTGCTGAACAGACAAAAATAGTAGAATAGAATTGGGAGTATTTTCTCCAAGTAAAGTGTTGGCTCCTGCTGACTGCCATACACTCACAAGACAATTGTGGTTGTGCTGGATATGGTCTGTTGCAAGAAAAAAAAAAATGACCATAAATCAATTGTCAAAACATACAATAATGTAATCTTTAGTCATAAGGGGGACCGCAAATAGCCAGCGCTAAAATGGCAAGATAACTGAGAATAAATAAAGAATAATAGTACTGATATGTTCCTGATTTCCAGGCATTCCTTGGTCTCTTGTTCTATTGTGGTGTTGTTGCTTCTGGCACATAGTGAGTTGTCCAGACACTTCCCAGGAGACTATTCTCTTCAGTAGATTGGATTTCTTCACCTTGCACTTGTAGCTTGTTTGTCAGTTCCCTGCTCCTTTTCAACAGCTATGTGGTCAAACACTGACAGCAACCATCTTGCCTATGCTGGGGTCGTCAGTCAGATTGCTCACCTAATTGGTAGTTGTGAATGCCTGTGAAGTTTTTTCCCAGATTTTGCTAGCAGACAACCATCTGATTTGTCTTTATCGTGGAAAGCAAGGCGTACTGATCTAGGCCTTCTTGACAATTCTCTTTTAGGCTGATCCAATGAGGACTCTGAATGACTCTCTCGTCCCATACAAGGCCATTTTTTGTTTTGTTTTATATTGTAAGTCCCCCTCACCTTGCCTATTCCCCGGAGCATCTCAAACTTTACCTTCTTAAGGGTAAACCTGAAAGGATCTTGATTTGGTTCTCAATCTCTGCACTAGTCTTGTGTGCAGTTTTAATGTTTTAGTGCTTTTTCTCCACTTCAACCTTTCATTTGCCAGATGATATGTTATTGGGAGTGCTTGGCTGTTCCTGCTGAAGTGGACTCTGGCACTTTTTGTTCCCTTTGGTCTTGGATTTGGAAGTCTGCAGGACTTTTGGGCACCTCCTGTATTTCTTCTGCAAATCAACAGGTGCTACTGCTGGACCTAGTGCCTAGCCAGATCTAGCCACAGTAACACATTACCTGCCCAGTCAAGGTTCTTACTTTCCATAGCTTCAGGCGACGTGTAGACTGTAAGTTTCCTGAAATAAAAACATGTTAGAAAAACCCCAATTCTGATCCTGTTCTGATTGTAAAGAGGATAATCTTCCTGTATCCATCTGGGTGTGCTTTTTTTTTTTTTACACACTTGGCACTTTATGTAAGAAAAGGTTATATTATTCTTTAATATTTCTATGTAAAGATTTCAGATTCTTTTAACCCAGATCCAGCCAATAACATCAGTCTTTATAAACAAGAGATAACACCGTTAATAAGTGCGCCAAACCACAGTTTTTTAACAATCTGCCATGTAGACATACATAATACATTTTCTGATTTGTGTACTTCATTTGAGAGCTGTGACCTAAAACTTTGAGTAGGACATCAGTTTTGTTTTTAGTTTTTTCACTTTTTTTACCTATTTGCTCATTTTTGGTTTTTGATGGACTTTTTCAATGGCTTTTTAATGCAAAATACCATGAAAATTAATTTTGAAGTACATTATTTTAACGGTACTCTTACTTGAGTAAAAATGTTGGCTATTCTACCCACCTCTGACCAGATCTTCAGAGTATAGTCACCATAGTAGTAACAGCAGCCACCCCACCTGCCCACACGTATTAACACGCAAAACAAAAATTTAAGTATTTATGTCAAAGCATACAGTACAAAATGCAACCCCTTAAAGGTATTGTGTGGTATAGTGGTACAATACAATGGTGAAAGGATGGTTTTTATTTTATCAAAAACTGTGACGTAATGTAAGTGGTTTACTAAAAGCATGACTGAAGTGAAATATAAATGTATTTCTTCACAAGTCACGACAATGAACTAAAGATAGACCTTGCACCACTAGCACATGCTTCATAATGTCTTTGTGAACAGTGCACACTTTTCTTCAGCTTCAAATTACAAACAGTGACTGCATTGAAAGCACTGTCAAGGCTGAGCTGAAAGCAGGTGATGGTCATATTATTAAGTCTAAAGCAATGACTCTCTCCATTAACTTCACACAATTCTTCGAGATCCACTTATCGCTTCACATTCTTCAGTTGTATAGTGCACTCTCACTAGTGAATTTTAAGATCAAAATATACTTTTAATTCAAGGTTATTTAGTCCACTAACAGTATTCATGGCACATCTTTCTAGCTTAAAATGCTTTTAGGCTTTAAAAACAACTCACAACCAAATAAAAAAGTTATATATTTGTGTGGTGCGACTGAATATAAAACAACTTCCTGAGACGTGTAGTAAAAACAGCTTCATCATAGGTTCACTAGAGAGTGTAAGCCCATTAAATGTCTTTTTTAGTCGAAGTCCGGCATGCACCTAAACCACTTTGTAACACGATGATGTTCTTTTCGTTGCCTTTCATCACTGTCCATGAGTCCATCCATGTAGTGGCCATAATGCTCAATGGCATCTTCTACTCGTGTGATGTACAACCAGGTCACAATCACGCCAAAAAACTGGAGAACAGAGAGAGTCAAGTTATAATTAAGAAGTTCTTTTGACTCAAGACTTCTGACACATCTATAATACTCAATTCTGTTTTATTTTTCAGAGCCTAGATGTTGGTAAAAATAAATTTGCCACATGAAAGACTCATAATCAGCATTTAATTAAAATGGACAGCAATCCACGAGCTGAAACAGAGGCAGAAAATATGTCTGTTCTTCGTTAATTTTAGGATTTCTTTTTTTTTTTTTCAGTTGTGGTTCATCAAGCAGCTTACATAGTCATTATGTTAATATGCATGGCCTAATCCTACAAAAAATATTTTTCCACTCAAAGTTACATCTTGCCTTCATATCTCCAATGTTAATAATGTTTTGTAGCCAAATCTAGTTTTACACTAAATTTAATTACTTTTCAGAGAGTTTTAAGACACATGCGGTACAATACAAAATTATGTCTGTCTAGATCAAGGCCCAACAGAAAAAACAGATTTCTCAACGTACTACTGAAGTAGCAAAAATGACCCCTTTGGTTACTGTAGGTACCTGTGGCAGCAGGATCCCGAGCAGCAGAGCGCCCATGTATTTGTAATTGTCCATGAGCCAAAGAAGGAAGGCATCGGTGCAGCCTCTGATGTAAATGGTTTCAATCAAGTTTAAACGCTACAGACAAGAAGACAGGTTACGTACTGTGTGAAGAACTGTACAACATATAAGATACTGTTTAGGTTAACAAAGGTAACAAACAGGTTTCAACAATTAGTTCATTGGATATGGTAAATCCACAACATTAGGCTGATGAATCATAATGAAAGTATAGCCTTATAACAACAACATTGACATCTTTAAATGAGTGTAATTAGAAACAGGAGCATGTAGTGCAGCAAGGTACATTGTCAGCCAGTGATAGACTTACCTCTTTTTCCAGCACTTTATACCCGCACAGAGTGTTGGCCACTTCATTCGGCTGGAGAACAGAAGACAAGAACAGGTTTACAAAAATGTGGAAAACATACTTCTTTTTTTTTTTTTAAAGAAGCCCAGTCACTTATAAATATACCATAAACCCTTCAGAGGACAAATGTAATGTTAATCCAATATGGCCAATGTAATTAAATGATATTTGCTTAGTTTATATGGTCTTTGACATTTGACATTGACAGCATAAAATGAATGTGCTGGACTATTTGTACATTTGGAAGCATTTGTCAGTTCATCATTTCCATATTCAAATACTGGAATATTAATATGTCATATGTACATGTTAAAACCTCCACTTGCCATCTGGCACACACACACAGACGACGTGACAAATACTAAAATAAATACTGTACTATTGCACATATTTAACAGGTCTAGATGTAAAACGAAATACTATACAATACATTTTCAAATGTATTATATATTTTATCAACACCAATAGTAAATTATTCAGTAAGTTATAGTGTTTTTCTCTGAAGCCCAGATCAGTTTCCAAGGCAACAGGTGTCAGTCAGAACACACTGCATCTCTCAGGTACATGAGATGCTATGTTTTAGAAGTCTTTTTCATTCACCACTTGACTGCCGGGAGCCAACATATGTGTGAAGAATATTTCCTCTTTGTGCTACATTTAGCTCAGTTTTATAGAGCAGCAGCCCATGTGAAGAGCCTAGACAGCTTGCTCTGGCGACATGGGTACAAATCTCTCCAGGCCTAATAAAGGGCATACAAGCCTAAAACTATCTTTAATAAATATATTTCCTCTTCGTCCCAATGATCCTCATTTACAACTATTCCATGACTTACAACAGAAATTATTAGCATAATAATGGTTAGTGATAACATCTGCATTAATAGAATTGATTAATAGAAGATTCTAGGATCCAATTATATAAAGTATTATGCATTCATATTTCGTCATATTAAACCTGGTTAATAATGTGGATACGTAGGATGTGTGTTTTATAACTCAACAGAATGATGATGATACACCAGCTGAAAATTACTTAAAAGACCATTGTTGACAACTTGTTTGATCCAATCAAAAGCCTATTATTGTGCTGTATTTGTAACCAGTTTGTTCACTACAGGAAGCAAAAGTGTGACAAAAATAAAATACACATGCCTGTTGTGTGTAGGTGAAAATTGCCTGAGATTGCTCAAGCTAATTATCATATTAAGGATGATTATGAGCATTAAACTACAGTGATTCCCAAATTTGGTTCCAGGGCCCCCTAGGGGTCCACAAAGGTCCTGCAGGGGGGCCCCCATAGCCCATACATTAAGTGCTTAAAAGGAAATTTTGCATGAAATTAATCAAATATGACCGAGTTATTTCTAGTTACTAGAAAGTGTAGTTTCTAATGTTTTCAATAGAAATGTGCATGAAAATGATGACTAAGTTTTGTATTTAGAAAAAGTGCTATAAACCATGACTAAACCATGGATAACCAGGTCTAAAACAGGGGTAACCGGTCTAAACCAAGTCTAAACTAGACTTACATACTTGTCTTCTGAACATGTGTATGTTGCTCTAGGCTAAGCTCACTCTAGAGACAGCCATTATCTTCTTTTTACAGCTTTAAAACAGCACAAACACATACCTTGGTGAGAACACAGCAGGTATAGGGGACTCCACAGGCTAAAGGACCAGGAGCAGAGCAGTTGTGATACATGTTGACCGCCCAGTCCGTGTAGTCCTGTCCTCCACAACATTTAAACTGAAAGATTATACAAGACATACATCAAGGACATGCACAAACAAAGAAATGTATAGAATCAAGGACATTAAGGAGCTGGGGAAGCCAAGTGAAGACCACAAAGTAAACACTTAGCAGCAGTGTCCTTGTTGGGGATATTTCACAGAAATCAATACTGTGTTGTGTTTACTATACATGTTCAGCAGAGATGCTATGCAACCCTGGTTCAAGCAAATTATCTCTTTACCCCCAACAGATTGTAGTGGATTCAAATCAAGTTTTTATCCCTATACACCACACAATGTAGGGGAATTTACAAACACAAAGGAAAAACAATACTTCAATAACCTCACTGTGGTTTTATGTTTTAATCTAAGAATCTCCATCTATACATGCAGTGTCCTACTCATTACTAGTACTTACTCAGTATTATTTTCCATTTTTATTAGAATTAAAATGCCAAGGCAGCAAGTTCACGATACACATAAAAAATAAATATATCATATGGAACAGAAAAATGCAAATGCCATTTAGAATGACAGCACAGTCAAAATATCCATAGAAAATTCATTAGTGGTATTTAGAAATAGAAATGATCTTGTCGAATAACATTTTTATGGACAACTGAAGCCCCATGAGATAAAAAAATAAACATTAGTGCAGCTTAAATGAAGAAACATGTAAGCCCAATTGTACAGTAGTATAATTATAGGTCACATAGAGAACAAAAGAGCTTGACGAGTGGATGATGCTTGAATAAATTAATGTATATGAGGCTGCTCTATGTATGCTAATGCCACACCAGGGTGCCAAGAAGTTGGTCTTAAACAGCATGAATCCAAATAGGAAATACAGGAAGATAAAGCCCTTTAGCACGTACGAGATGCAAGTGTGTTTGTTGACTGTTTGTAAAAGGTCCAATTACAGGCCGGAAAGCAACCAAACAATATGCAAAGGGGCTACCATGGCTACCAGGAGTGAGACAACACCCCAAAATAGCATCGTAAAATAAAAACAAATGTGAGAAATTTAAAACAAATGTTTGACTGACCATGATGTAAATAAGAAAACTGTCATAATTATTTTAGTTTCTCTCCTGGCTTCTACAGCAACATCAAATCAGTGGGTAACCACTTTTGACCAATAGTTTTACTTTAGTCCCTCCCCTGGCCTCTGCAGCAGAGAACAGGGTCAGATAGTCAATTTTAACAGTTTTTTAAAAATTATTATTTTTACATTTTTCTTATTTTAGGCAACTTTCAGAACACCTTTAATGATTAGACTCTTGAAGGGACACAAAAACATTGCAGTGCTGTAGAAGCCAATACTCGACACTGACTGACGACTAGTCATGGAGGCTAATGGGAGAAGCCAATAGCCCTGTGTGGGCTGCAAGCCACAATTCAATCCAGAATGTTCTTCCTATCACAGGTGTCTACAATCGCTTAAGGATACTGTTTAAATGGTTTGAAAATATTTGTATTCAATTACTTTTTTGTTCGATCCTTGGGCTTGTAGATACAAGTAAAAAACATTGCACACAATTTTAGATATATATCTATAGATCCTTGTAGAAGATGGACTGTCCCTGTCAGCACTAAGCCGCCCTTGTGTTAGATGAACGATATCTCTGGACAAACAAGATCAATCAAATGTCTTCAGGTCAAACAGATGAAGGAACAGATATGCTCCATTTTGAGGGCAGATGTAAATTACTTTGCATCTATTTAGCTTGTGTTTTACAGTTTGTTTTATAATCCAAACCTCAAATTTAGTTTATCAAACAAACTAAGGATTAAATAGACCCCTTAGAAGTTTGTAAACCGAATGTTCTAAATTCTGAAATAGAGGCAAGACCATAATACTTTTTTAATGGAGAAATTTGCATTAGCCACAGAATATCACAACATCTGAAAAAAAAAAATCAAGATGTTTTGGCAAATTGCAACCTGCCTAAATAAACATATAACATAAAGGTACCTTATGTTATATGTTTATATAATGTAGGCATACATTAATATCCAGTTAGCATTTTGGCTGGTCTTGATTTTGAGGTTTTACTGGAAAAATACTGGAAATGTTGATTTTTTTTTTCCTTTGAACATTTTTTTCAGTCCCTCACCACAAACCCTACTTTTTTGTAAAGTTATACTTATACAGTTTGGAGACAAGAAATGTGTTTGTTTCCATTAACTTTAACGAGGGAGAAAATTAAAGACAAAAATTGAATTTTTACACTGCGGAAATTACTCACGTTTGCCTCCATTTTAGAAAGTTTAACATTCCATATGACAAACATTTTGAAGGGTCTATAACATCCAGGATTATAATGGCGTACTGGTCCAGTGTATACGTATGTTAAAAGATTGATTTTGGTTTTCTTCCGTGTGGCTCAGCTCTTTTGTGAACAATAAATGTTTGTAATGATGTCTTTAGCAGGATTTGTGGCAGATTGGTGTATCCTATGCATTAACAGCCCTGCTTATATTATTATTATTTTATTATACACTGTTTGTATCCATGTTCACTGTTGATATGGTTTCATTGTCAACAAATTACTTTAACAAAGGTTCCTTGATGTAGTGAGGCCTACCTTTTTCTGCACGAAGTCCATTATGTTTTTGAAATCCAAGTCATCGTAGTAGTTACGAATGCCCCTCCTGATGTTCTTATTAAGCAAATCTAATGCCTGCATGAGGATAGAAGCAAAACAGAAACAATTTATATGTTAATAAGGTAATAAGGAGAGTCAAGAAATCATTTCATTAGGTTGTTCTCAAACAGCTGATCTTCCTCTTATTTAAAATATGACCAAGAGTGTGTAAGGAATGGTCCCTTTAGTCAAGGTGACCCAACCATTCAACTGGAATATTCAAACATGACATTTTGGCCCAGCTGTCAGTCACAATCTGTCGCAGCTGGCTAGCAATAGAGACACACTTCTGAGAATGAAAATATTAGCATTATTTAACGTATAACATTTATACACCAACATTTATAATTAGGGGTGGGCAATATGGTTGTGTTGTTTATAGTAATCTATAGTAACCTGAAATATAATAACAGATTTCTTTTGTGTTACATTTATAATATATATCTATATTTATCTATCTATCTATTCTCAGAGTTTTATTGCATAAGCCAATGAAATATCAATAGTTGGGAAGTAGGTCATATATAAAGAAAAGGTTGTGTTCCATTGTAAAAAAAAAAAACATAGTGGTGGAAAAATAAGCATAAAATGTATGAAAGAAGATATGACACAATATCAACACTATTCATTTATAGTCTTGGGTCATCTGATAATGATGATAAACTACATGCTCTCGTATAATGTGACCTAAAAAGGTTGCAGTAGAATAGCCTAGACATTTCTGGTGAATTTCTTCATTCATTATTTGGAGTGGCATAGTGTTGTTGAGTTATTGATTGGCTGGCCTAGCAGTCCCAGATCTAAGTTATGCTACTGCAGAAAAGATGGTCAAAGCAACCCCCAGCATATCACAGATCTGTCCTGGTTTAGATTTAGCTGTATAGATAGACCATGTTGCATTGATTATCTAAATTCTGTGTCCCAGGTACCACCTAGGACTACCCCAATTTATATCCCAAACCAAATTTGGTCTTAATGGTGTAATCTAGGGCTAAACCAAGACTAAATCATGTCTAAACTAATCTGGGTCTGAATCAGGTCTACATCTGGACTAAAATAAGTCCAAGCCACAGCACTAAACTAGAACTACACAGTTTGAGAACCAATAATGTTACTAGCTTCTACAGTGTTCAGTATGTTCAGGGCACCAGTCTTGGGAAAGTTTTTTCAATTTACATAATGGTGTTGTTAAAAAAATCTCTGTAGTATTTTTAAATAAATAAATGACAAATAATTTATGATACAAAGCAAATGAGTAGTCACGGCGGGCTGCTGATTACTGTATTTCTCTGTCATAGTTATTCATAAAGAACTACTGTGCAAATAAGAGCCACCTACGGCTTTTCATATAGCCTTTCTAAAATATTTCAAAGCAGACCCACTGATAGTGACATCAACCGAAGGCTCTTTATGCCGTTAGTTAATTAGTGCTGCCATTAACTTTGAATGTACTGTGCTTACGTATTTACAAAGTATTCACACAAGGCCAAACAATAAGGTCCATAAAGAAAGAACACAATCAAAATATTGTACTTATTTGACCTTCAATTAACATTTCTCACAGAAATTAGGGATGGGTGATATGGTAAAAATATATCATCACAATTGTATTAAGCCAATATCACAATTTTGATTTTAGTTGACAATTCAGTGTATATCAAAATATTTTGCACAATACTACATTTATTTTTTAATGATATGAACACCGGCATAAATGAATGCACTGTAATTCAACAATCTTCCCAGATTAGCAGATTGTCAGAATTTATTACAGCATATCTTTTATCATCATATCATACACCACAAACAGAAATTTTGAGTGGTTGTGTAGTGGTAAAACTATGCAAAAACTGTTACCCAGCCCAATCAAGCCTGGGACATTTCTCTAATAATAATAAATAATAAAACTGTGGCAAAATTAAACATGAAATAATGACAATAAACTACTTTAAAAAGGGCCCTTAAGGTAAGAGTTTTCTCTCAATGTCAATTTTAAATGTGAAAAGATTTATTAAACAGCATATCATAAAGCGTACTGAAAATCAGGAGTCAGGAGCTCAAAATAGACTAGAATTATTATGAACAATGAGCTGGATTAGTGCCTTTTTTCTACTGCTACACACAACTGTGTGAAATGAGTAAGACTGGAGAATTATAATTTTTCCAAGAACAAAAGAGTCAATTACAGTTATTTGAGGTTAGTGATTGGAGAGGAATGCTCACCTGGTTACGAAAGATCAGCGCTAATATCCCTCCCATCAGCTCAATGATCAGGCACAGCGCCAACGTGTACATGAACTGAAATGTACACAGCCATTAAAAACATACTGAAATGTACACAGCCATTAAAAACATACTGACATTACAAAACCATTAAAAACATACTGAAATTACATGGTCTTATTCAATATTCAATCTACAATGGTCACATAGACTGTAGACTTTTTTTTAGACTTGTTGCTGCCATCCAATTTAAAATATATTGATATATTGATTATGGTCTATTGCAAGGGTGTCCAAACTGGGGTCCGGGGGCTAAATGCGGCCCGCAGAGCAATTTTTGTGGCCCGCAGCCATACCCCTCTACTGGCCCAAATTGTGACTCTACATAATCCAACTAATCGAAAGCATTCAATATATAACATGATATTTTCCCACTTTTGTGTGTGGTTAGAATATAGAGGGACACAATGGCCTGAACATATGGGGCATATGTGATACAACTGAAGGGAACCTTTGGTAAAGTAAAATCGGTCTCTCGCTGAGGTGATGTTATGATTTGTGAACCACTCTACCTTTATTTACATTTTTTTCAAAATGTCTGACTTAGATTTGTATGTTAAAAACTACTACTTACCACTTTGAGAAGAGTTGTATTGTCCCTCAATGAAGCCAAGACTCCGATTAATGAAACCACAAACATGAGGATGCCCAGTAGGATGAGGATGATGGCTGGGGCCAAAAACATTCCCTCCAGAGTCTTGTAACGCTGCCTCTCGACCTCAGCATAGATGCCTATGGCCAGGATGCATCCTCCTATGAGCTACAAGCAGAAGCAGAATATGATAAAAAAAAATCTAATTTACTGGAGTTGTTCAACCTTTGAACAGTGAGCAAGCTTAAAAGATTGAAAGTTTTTGAGAGTCAAATAAATAGATTAGTTTCATGCAAAATGCTATTTAGTTCTGCTGCTATACTCAAACAAAGACATAAAACATGCATTTCCAGCTGGTCTCCTTCAGCAAGAAATAAAGACAGCTCAAAGTGGTCTAATTACAGTCCAATTATAATCTGCATTTATTCCAGATTGAAATGGACCACAGCAGATAATTCAATTTTGTTTTGGTAAACGACATCTTTAATTAGATGGTCTCCTACTTATAGACACTGGGATGCACAAAACACACACAGCCTCACTTCAACACTTGTTTGTTTTTTAATTACTCCAATAACGTCTTTTATTTAAGATTAGTTATGTTTCATGAAATGATTTAGTGTGATTTTATTTATTGTGTGTTCTCCTGTCACATCCTTGCTCTTTTGCTGACACTTTGTGGTAGAAACTCTTTATCTCACAACAATACAAATAGACCATGCTTATAGGATGATAAATGCTAAAATCTTTCTTGGTTCATTAGTGACCTCTGTAAGTCCAAAGTGGGGTCTCAAAGAAAGAGGCTTTTTAGAAGAATCATGTATTATAAAAGCTATTTGAATGGATCCTATCAAACAAAGCAAGATAATTGTGCCTTGTTTAATTTAAGTTATATTCAGTTAAAGTTGTGTATGGCCAGAACAGACATTCTGAGAAATGTATATGGCCAGAACAGTCATTCTGAGAAAGCCCTTTATAAAGCCACTCTCCCCACAAAACTGCCCACACATCACATGGACCACAATACAGTGAATTAGTCATAGCGTCAGAAGAAAAACCAAACCACTAGAAGACATCATAATGACAATTCAATAACATAATAGCTTATGCCTGTCACAAAGACAAATTGCCTGAGACAGAAATAGCAGTTTCTAAAAACAATCTTCTACTGTTCTTTATGTTTTGTGTTCACTTTTTTGGTCACTGGCCAAAGTGACAAGTATTCTTCAAAAGTTACTAGCCATTTTAGCTTTTTACTAGCCGCAGTAAGTTTTTTCATGTTATGAATAGATGACAATAATGTGCTAAAATAGACTTTAACAAATCCACAATAAAGTGTTTTTTATGTTTTAATTAAGACTCTGTTAATAGCTAATATAACAATTCCCCTTTATGTTTTAATAAGGTAATATAGTTTCTAAATCTATAGCATTGCTATATGTGTCACAAGCCTCAAATCCACCAGTATTTATCTGGTTGGCTTTTCATGTCAAACCATGTAGGGAATGTAGAGTAGGGCTGCACAATCACAAGCGAATATTAATGCTTTCAGAAATGTGCTGTGAACTGAGTTGTACTTTTAAATCATGCAACACTAGTGTAGAGGAGAAATGATCTTATACTACTTGCAAAGTCCAAAGATGTTTTTTGACTCACCATTGCCAATTCCCCATTTCCATTAGATACACAAATGTAACACATTTCCTCTAAGCATTGCAGAACCTGTACTATTATTTCCAGACCCTTTTATAGGCAAAGTTAGAACCACCTTTGACCACACAGCACTGCACACTGGCTGGAAGAATAAACATCATTTCAGCTTCAACATACAGGATATCATCTGTTTTTACTCAGATGTCTGTCATGCTACAAACACTCATCCAGACCAGGCAAAGAGCAGTGTGACAATAAAACAAACTGTCGACTTTGTGACCATTAAATGCTGCCTACCTCCACAGTGTCACACTATGAACATGTGAAGGACCATTAGCATTCTACAGGTAGTCACAGGGTGTTGTATAGCTCCGTTTATAGGCCACCATGGTGTCTTTGCCTTACATGTCCACTGTCACTGAGGGTGACTATGAAAAATAGGGCTTCTAATCCATTAATCTGTTGACTATTTAAATGTATTTTTCTCGATTCATTGATTAATAATCGGATAGAGAACAGCCCGTAAGCTCCATTTATTTGGGTTTAGGACTATAGCGTAAAGAGTCTGGCTTGTGACCCTCTGTGGCTGTACAATATTTTGACAGGTCTTATTGGATTATAAATAACTCGTGTAACTAACATATACTAATACGGGAGGTCTTCAGAGGCACTTAGCAGATTTGTGACGTGTCAAAGACTTGCTCAGGGCAAAAAGAGAAGAGTTGGGGCAAAAGGTAACAAATTTAATTCAACAAAAGTTAGCATTCATCTTCTGTTTAGCTGTAATGGCTATAGCATAAAGCTGGATTAAACTTGACCCCAAACAATCTTAGCTAAACAGGAAATAGCTCACGTCCTTTCACATTCACAGTGTGTCATTGTATCGGCACAGCATCCTGTCAATTCAAGTTGATTGTGGTCAAGAGCGAAACTTTAAAACAAGTAGATATGACAACTGTAGATTAATACTATCTGTGAACATTTAAGTACGTCCACTTGTGCTTGAAGCAATAAGGCCAAGCAGGTCGTTCTTCTCGTTTGCATATAAACATGTCAGAAACTATGGTTGAAACGTGTGTGTATTTGACATAGACAAGAGGCAGTATAAACATGAACGGAATCATCTGTTGCATCTGTCTCATATCAATGTATTCATTCAGCCATGATAAACCAATCAATGGGTGCAAACTATCTCATTGTTGCGTCGTTCCCACCATGAATAATCTTTGAAAGGGTTCATATGAAGTATAATTTAGTGATTTTCTTAGAACAGTAAGTGTTGGGCCAATCAGCCATCTGTTGGCTCAGATATACAATCTGCTGTGTATCTGAGAGGGAACAGCTGGGCCACAGAAAACCACTTCTATTATGTAAGTGAGAAAATGACTTCATCAGACCAGCTTTTGTTAGTAATGTCAATTTCAATATGTTTGTTAAGACAATTGTGTTTTTACCTGTTCTTTTTATGAATCAAGCAGATCCAAATTCTTATTAATATTATTATGTTTTGCCAGTCACGAAACTGAAACTCTAAGTAAGATAAGATAAGATTTGTTCAGTTCTGTTGCAAGATACAATAGCCGACTGAATATTACATGGTTTTAAAAATCATTGTGTCTGTATAACCACAGAAAGGACAGAGATACAGGTCTACTGAGAGTTCACTTTGAGCGTTTGTGATTCAAAGGTAGAGCAAAGGTAGAAGGTGTGGCCGAGTTCTTTGCAGGTTGGCCGTACAACTGCAGGTAGACAACAAAGAATACAACTTCTGAATTCCAAAATGAGAAAACAAACTTTGTAAATTGACTAGGCTACATTATGTTGACGTGTTGGTCATCTCCCACGGTGCCTTTTTGAAATAGCCTAGTCTATTAACACATCCAAATGCCGTAAAATTACTTACCCAGAAGACGATGGCGTAGAAACACAAGAGGAACTTAAGAAAAACATAGGAGAATCTTTGACAGTAGCGAATATCGTCATTGTTGGCCATCGTGACTGTACAGAGCTCACAGGAGGATACCCTCTGTTGGCCCAACACTTCCGCGTTTGTCGTCACCAGCGCACCTGGGAGCGCGCGACGAGTTAGTGGCTGTTGTACTTGGATTAGTGCTCGGACACAATAACTCGTTTTTGCACTCATTCTGTTTCAGGGGTGTCTTTTGTGAGTAGCCCGCCTCTCTCTTTTTAGATTTAGTTCCTCTTGTTCCACTGTCATTCTGCTTCCATCACACATAAAAATATCTTTTACTGTAGCCTATAATATTGTTTTACATTTAGTTTTGGTGCGTGAATTGAAACTAGCACAGACTAATTGAATTTGGCTATACAAACTCAACTGTTCATTGACGAGTTACATACTATTGACAACTGACTGACGTCGTCAATGTGTCGTTCAAATGACCTGTAGCCTATTGGTCAATAAGGATTTGCAGGCGTGTGGAAGTACTCAAATGTGGTCAAATAAGGCCAGCCTTCTGTCACATCGAAATGCGCACACGAGACGACTCAGACACTCAGCAAATTTCAGTGAACTTACAAAATTGAAAAGCGCTGCGATTGCTGTGTGGTTGAGTTCATTTCTGACAAATCACCAAAGTGTTCAGAAGTACCTTTTTTGTTTTTAAAGGGCAGAGGAAGAATAATGAGTCATAAATGTCTGAAGGACCGTGTTTTACCCCATTAGCGCCACAAACCTGAGAAAAAAACAGCAAGCTTTCCAAATGTGAGTCATTTTTATCTCACTGTGATAATAACTCAATTTTTGTTAAAGTTAAACTTAGCAAGGCCCACACCTCTGGACATCAGCGCTTTATTGTGGATGTCAGACAGTCCCTCTGCTGCTGTAGGGCCCAGAAAGTGTAAATGAGTTTCATTCGGTTGTCTGGTTTCATCCATGGATTCTGCAACAGCACATGCTTCAGAATCAAAGCACATACATTAAGATCTGTTGTAAAATGTCACGTATTATGCTCTGTTTATACGCCATAATGAAGAATGATTTCTTATCTGAGAATCACACTAATGATTTTATATAACCAGACTTCAATAGGCTGCCCTTGTCAAATTAGCTATATTGTGTCAAAAGTGCTGTATGTTTGACGCAGAGGGGGTACTGCGGACAGTGTCGCACGGCAGATCGAAGATAACTGTAATCTTCTCGAACTCATTTATACTGGTGTCATCTAACCTAGCTCACCCAGCTCCAGATTGATTACTGGCTTCTGCAGATGAGCGTTGGCTGAGCAGCCCCACGCGCGAACACGCATGTCACTTGTTCGTGATTCTCGCAGAGCCTGAGCCTGAGTCTGAGCCTGAGCCTGAGCCTGAGCCTGAGCGCGAACACTTCTCCTGAGACGGAGGCAGAGCGTGTTTGTAACAGTGCGTGTGCGCGTAAAAGACAGTGCGTTTGTCTGCGCGTCTTGATGGATGGACCTTATTTGGAAGAGCAACTTTTATTTTGAACTCAGAACACCATGGATCTAACAAAGTGAACTTTGACAAGGTAACCGAGTTTATTCTGTATAAATGATGTCAAAGACTCGGGGAGTATTTTGTGCCACTGGAATGATTGACCTTATGTGCGTAATAGAATGCAGTCTAAATGCTGTTTTTTATGGCAGTATTGGACAATGAAGTTTTGTTCAAAGTAAACCTCGGAAAAATGGACATTGAAAGTCTTATTAAGCACGTTCAGCGAGACATGGAGGTCACCACTGGACCGTTATCAGAGATCACGGAATGGCTAGACTACGAGAACGAGACAAGCCGAAATCAGTTCCATCAACCTGGCTGGCAGGTAATCCAACACAATAACTATAAGACGTTGTTTTAATATATACTACATTTTAATACTATGCATTATATCTTTCAAAGACTTCTCCACCTACACCTCACAGACTATACATTCCTTGGACTCTTTCACATTGATACAATGTATTTGAGATTTTGTAAAATCTAGAATCTGTGCATTAAAGCTGATATCAGATATGTAGCCTATTTTTATATATATATATTTTTTGCATTAAAGCTGCACTACCTGATTTTTTTATCCTTTTATATTTAAGAAAAATAATTACAGAAGTTGTCTGTGGGCTTTATCATAAGGGTTTTTGTTTTTAGTGAGGGAAGGAAATGTTTAACCAATCACAGGCTTCCACAGGAGCCCTCTGATTGGTCGATACATCTATTATCTATTCAGAACTAGAATCTATCAGGAACTGATGTTTCCCAGTTTATTCCCAGCTATTTTTGTTTGTTATTGTCACTCTTCTTGGTCTGTGATTACAGGACAAGGCAGTGCAAAAATACAATATAAAACACAAAAATGCACATTATTTAGTTGAACTGATCTACTTAAGTAAATTGAGACAGTGAAAACTGCACAGTTTGTAAGTCCGTTGTTTAATTCATGTGAGTTTGAGAATGATCTGTGTATATCCCCTCTCTCTGCAGGTGGCTCTGTGGGCCATAGCCTACTCTCTGATCATCCTGGTGTCTGTCACTGGGAATGTCACTGTCATCTGGATTATTTTGGCACACAGACGCATGAGGACTGTAACCAACTACTTTATCGTCAACCTGGCTTTCTCTGACGTTTCTATGGCAACCTTCAACACCCTTTTTAACTTTGTGTATGCTCTCCATAATGACTGGTACTTTGGCCTTGGCTACTGCAGATTTCAAAACTTCTTTCCAATCACCGCTATGTTTTCTTCTATTTACTCCATGGCTGCCATTGCTGTGGATAGGTAAGTTAGGTTTGATCACACATTAGGGAAAATACAGTTCATTATATTTCACTTATAGCTTGAGGTGTAGGATCTTTATGGGGTATTTGATGCATTATATTCGAACAGCAAGTAGTCATCCAAAAACAAGATGTGGTTGAACAGCAATTCTACAGAAGTAATTAAAGCTCAGTTGAACATGAACTGTATCATATGGTGAAAAGTGTATCATATTAAGTCTATCACGCCTGTGTGCTTTTTCTTATCATTAACAGGAATGGTACCTACACTGCAGTGAACTGTTTCACTGGAGCATTTCATTAAATGGGTAATGTGGATGTGTGAGTCCAGTGACCTGGGACTTAGTGATAAATGATCCTTGTGCCGGAGCATCAAGTCTTTCATTGTTCTCCAATTTAAAAAATCTGTGGTTTATGTGATTTGAGTCATGCCTTTATTTAATGCTAGCTCCCTTGCACCAGCAGTCAGAACAGTATAAGAGATTATTTTCACATTTAATAGTTTAGTGTGAAAGGTAATCTACATAATATCATAATAAATCCCACAAGAGTGACTATTCTTTATCACCGCTAAAATCCTGTGAATGAAAGTGAGATAATGTGATCAGTTCAATCTGCTCGCCTGAAATGAGTAATATTTCATGGTATTGTGAGTTGCTTTTGGGCTAGCACCAGCTGTCAGTGTTATTACAATGTTATTAAAGTTCAGAATCAGCCGATTTGTATGTTAACTGGTTCTCTGGCTTTACTACAAATGAAAACAAACATGGAGATTACATAGAGAGGCAGACAGAGAAGCATTTACTGATGTACGTGGTATTTTTCCAGGTACATGGCCATCATCCATCCACTGAAACCCCGGCTCTCCTCCACCTCAACCAAGGTCGTGATTGCTTTGATTTGGATAGTTGCAGTGCTTTTGGCCTTTCCCCAGTGCTACTACAGTGTGACCCAGTTTTACTATCCCAGGACAGTGTGTATGGTGGACTGGCCTGACGATTATGGGGGAACACACCAACTGAGGTAAAATAACACTTATAACGCTGGCAATTGATGCCAACATTAGACATTTTGAGTCTATTTCGTCCAATAGTTTGCTGAGGTAGGTTATAGCCATGCATGAACTTTCGAAGCTTACTAACGGGTGATTGTAAAAGTGCCCAGACTTGATTTCTAATATGTGTATAGACTATTCAAATCATTGAATGAGTCACTCCTGTGTTTTCCCAGTTATCAGTATGCAGTGATTTTGTTGATCTACCTGCTCCCCCTACTGGTGATGCTGGTGACCTACAGTCTGGTGGGCCGCTCGCTGTGGGGTGCCCACATCCCTGGAGAGGCCTCGGACCACTACCACAATCAGATAATTGCCAAGAGAAAGGTGAGATTTTAACACTTGAACAGTATAAAGCAGCGTTAAAAGTTGCAATGCACTAATAGTGTTTTCTATCATGATTTCCAACAGGTCGTGAAGATGATGGTGGTAGTGGTGACAACCTTTGCCTTGTGCTGGTTGCCATATCACATCTATTTCATACTTGGAACATTTAACATAGAAATCTATAAGAAGTGGTACATCCAACAGGTAGATTTTGTTCTCCCTATAAACTCACAAGTCAGTTTTTAGGTAGACTTTCTGCAGACCTTGATGCAACAAGTGGCGATAGCTAATTGAGCCTTTCTGTATCCTCTGGTATCGTGAAAGGCGTTTGCCCCACAGAACTGCTGCTCTCTGGATACATAGATGACTAAATCATTGGCTCGACGTGATGCTGATTAGCTATATGAGCTCAGAAGTGATACAGTACTTAACCATTTTATGAAGTTTATTTATGACAGTTTTTCTTATTTTCTCAGGTGTACCTCGCCATTTTCTGGTTGGCAATGAGCTCGACCATGTACAATCCTATCATATACTGCTGTCTGAATCAAAGGTAATGCTCTAATGGATATATACATTTTATATTACATATCCAGGCTCATCATCTCCTTGACCTTTGAACTGTGTGCACGCAGGTTTCGGGCTGGTTTTCGTCATGCTTTTGCTTGGTGTCCTTTCATCAAAGTGTCAGAAGAAGACAAGATGGAGCTGCAGCACACACACACCTTCAGAGTCACTATGACACGCAGCCATCGTAAGGACCCCTCCATCAAAACCAGAAACACACTTCTCAATACAAATAAGGCCTGCACAGAGATGGAGGCAGATGCGTGTGTCCAGCTCAAAAAACAACTGTCTTTCAATCATTTGCATGTTGTATGAAACGCTGACCGGGTAAAAGACAGGTGTGAAATATGATTGATGACAGGCACTGAGATCAAGATGCATGTGACAAAAATGTAAATAAATATAATACAATCAGAAAAGCTTAAGAACTTGCTGATAGGAGGTAAACAGCAGTAATGATTTTGTTTACATTTTGAAAGCATTTCCATTATTATTATACAAGATTTAGCTGAATGGACACAGAATTTCAACAGTTAATATACTGTTGTCATAGGAGCTTTTTGCAAATGTACATACTAAAATGTGAAATGGAACAAAACATGTCTTGAAATATATTGTTGCTGAGTCTGAGATCATATTGTTTATAATTTATTTGATAGATATTGGCTTATATTTTGAAAGCCCTTTAAGCTGTGAACTATTTATCTGTGTATTTTCACTTTGGTATTTATAAATATTGACGACGCCTCCCCTCGGGAGGCGTTCCGGGCATGTACCACCGGGAGGAGACCCTGGGGAAGACCTAGGACACGCTGGAGGGATTATATCTCTCAGCTGACCTGGGAACGCCCCCGGAAGAGCTGGAGGAAGTGTCTGGGGAGAGGGAAGTCTGGGCATCTCCGCTCAAATTACTGCCTCCTGGCCCCGGATAAATGGAAGATGAATGGAAATATTGAGGAATATTTATTTATAGAATTTTTGTCTGTTTACACAAAATGTACACTCTCACAGGTCCCTTTTTTTAGCTAGACGTGCCCAGTGTAGTACTCATACATGGTCTTCTGCAGTCACTTAAATCACCTTCATTCAACAGCTGTATTCAATGTGATGGTGGCCCATGGTGTAAAGAGTTCTCTTGTGAAGCGACCAGTGACTTGTAAACCAGCTTTTGTGATGCACTTGTATTTTAAAAGTAATAAACAAAGTTAAGTTTGATCCAGGAGTTTATTTGTGGCAGATACAATGTGGGTAGAGTGAACAAAAGGCTGTCTATGAAAACTTTTACAGACCACTGGAAATAAATAATAATAAAAAAACATTAAATACCCCCCCCCCCCCCATGTCCTGATAGTGTGATAGGTGGAACCAAAACAAGAGAATAACTGATTTTGTTTTTGCATTATGGGTTATGTGTTTCAAAAATATTTGCTGCTAAACTAACAGTTATAGAGGCACATGATATCCTTTTCAAGTTTTTTTTAAATTCTGATTTATGTTTCTTTGTATTAAAAAATAAAGTAACAATAACTTGGTTCAGGCAGCAGTAGTTAACTCACAATCTCTGAAGTATTGTTAATGGTTGCTCAGGTTACAGAGAAAAGAATTTGGTTTGGATCTGCCCTATACCTTTTGCTGTTGAAGCTCATACATAGTGCTGTAACAACAAAGACACATATTGTTAACAGTGAACACCTGCTGTTATAAAGGCCAATACAAGTACATTCAGTCATGACAATGCTTTTCCTCAATTACCACAATATCCTCCAATTTCACAACTTCTTTCATATCTAACAGTAAGATACACCCAATCATGAATATAAAAAAATAAATAGCATCACGTGGGTATAATATCTATCTAGACAAAAGTATTCCCTTTAATCTCATTGTACATTTATACATCACAACACATCCCTTTCTGGTTTTCTATGACATTTCCCACTATTTTACATGGTGCACCTTTTCATTGCCATGTTGTAATGGAGTGCAGTAACTACATCATCCCTCTGGAGGGAGCCCATTTGTCTTTCTGCATGGCACAGGCACAATCTGTGCATGGTTCAAATTATAAACCTAAAAATTATAGAACTAAAAAAACAATAAAAGTAAATGAAATTTCAATCAAAACTACATCTTGTTCCACCCTTTGTTCTAGCTACTGTATGGTGAAAGTAATCTCTTCCCTTTCCGTCACTCACTAAAGCTATAGAAACTGAACTAGATTTATTATGACGACACGTGGAGAAAGAGCGATGGGATTCAAGTAAATCACAGAAGAGGAAAGACTACAGTGAAACTAATGAATATTTTATTTGCCATTGATCTCGTTTCTGAGTCGGCAGCCCACAGCCGTGATGAGCGCAGCTCCTTTACCGCTGCCGTCCTCCGAGAGCAGGAAGTTCACGTTACACTGAGGTGCAAGCTCCTTCACGGTCTGGTTCATGATCTGAGAGAAGCTACATAGAAACACAAGAGTTAATATTATTGCTCAATCTATGACAATCTTCAGGCAAGACGGCCAAGCTTGTGACCCACAATTGGCCAGGTTTATCACCATAATGCAAGGAACAGCCCCTATAAATCTAATTAAGGCATACTTTTTTAATTTACTTACTGTGGGTGTAGTTTGTAGAGTGTCCCGTCCACTCCAACAGTGATATTAATAAAATCAAGTCCTCGGTTTTCTCTGATTTTATCGACCACAGCTGCCATTCCTGCTCCACACAGCTGAGCGGCACGGTGAGACACGGCTCCGCACACCTACAACACAAAAGTTTATCTCTATTGCAACATTTAAGCCAAAGAAAAGAAAGAGAACTGTTTGACGAGTTACAAAAGCCCGACAAACACCGTTATTGTGACTCTTACAATGTCCATCGTTAGTGTATTGAATTCCCACTGGCATTCAGCATGGGTCAAGAGTTTGTGGTAGATTGCAAAAGACTTGTATTTGTGTAGAAATGTGGGTTAATGTAACTCACCTCTTTTACTATGATACTGTCGTCACATGTGCTGTCTAGACCTAAGTGTTGCAGAATTGACCTTACTTGCAGCAAAGCCAGACGGTCACTGTAAAGACAACAGAAGCACAATTAAGAAAATATACATAGTACTCTGGATAAGGACTTAAAATGCAGCAAGGATTGGTAAGTTACCTTTCTATTTGTGAGAGAAATTTAGTTTCAAAAATGCCTCTTGTCTTCAGTGTTTCAGAGATTTGACCTCGAAACAGGAACCCTCTCTTGGTCATGTCTATTAAGATGTTCCTCACAATTTCACCAAGATACATCCCACTGCACATTTTCTCATATCTGTCCGGGCCACACAAGCACAAAAACATATGATCAGACTTTGACATTACTTAGTTTAGTGAATGTTAGATTAGCAAGATGATGAAAATATAAGGCAATTTTGGCATATTAGCACCACAGTATTCATAAATGATATAGTATTTCAAGGGTCCAAATGATGAGTGACAGTGTGCAGTTGAAAGAAGATGTTTGTTTCAGTAAGATGGGAACCAGAAACAGAAAAGGTATGATTTAGCATTTTAGCCCTGGGAAGCTGTACACAGGCTGTAAAGGGTTACTGTTGTAAGCATGCAGGTGTTTCTGACAGTTCAAAAACAGCCTTTTGTGTATCTTGGTGAATGGGGAGCACTAACCTTTGTTTGCCAGGATTCAGGGACAAGTCATCTACAGCCCGATCATATTCGGTCCTGAAGTCGTCAAGGCAGCCGTTGTCGCCAAAAGCTCCCCACTCCATGTTCACGCACATCTGACCCTCGTCGCCTTCAACCAGCTCAATGTTCCTCATCTCCTCCATGTAACACGCATTACTACCCGTACCTTTAATAATAATAAAAAAAGCCAACTTTATGAAAACTGCAATCAGGAAAAATCATAAAGGATACTGTTCTTGGCTCAACTCACCAGCAATAAGGCCAATCTCACAGGTGGGCTCTTCATAGGCACAGGTCATCATTGTTCCCACTGTATCATTGACTATAGCCACAACATCAAGGTCAAACTCCTGGGTAAGACGTAATTCAAAAAGTGCATTATTTTCTCTGAATTAGGGACACATTTTCTTGTTTTGTGATGCAGTACCTCTGTCCGCTTGATAGCGTCTCTCAAAAGTCCCACGACATCTTCTCCTTCACAGTCTGTTGCTTTGAATCCCTTGGTCCATGTTACTAGTATTCCCTGAAAACACATATGTATGGTGGTGAAATCATCATGGAGAAATCATAATCAAAGCACATACACACACAAAAAAAAACACAATGAAGAAATAAATGATGTGAAAATTAACACTCACAGCGTCCAGGCTGGTTTGTTGGCATGGGAACGAGAACGTGAAACCGAGAGGAAGACGAGCACTTTTCATTCCCATGTAATCCAGGAAGTCACTGATACAATGGACAATGTGATCAAACAACTGTGGAAGAGAAATGACAGAAAAAGGGATCAATCCTAAAATCAGTTTGGTTTACGTCAGTCTCCATTGTGGTGGGAATGAACAAACTGTCAATTGTTCCTACCTCTTCTCCTGTTCCCTGCATAACTTCTAGAGGAATTGCGTAGATCTTGTTGTGCATTTCTACTGTCCGCCTTTTTCCAGAGCGGATCTTGACCAGCAAAACTCTGAAATTGGTTCCTCCTAAATCCAAAGCCAAAAAGTCTCCATTTTCTGTAAATGAAATAATCATCTGTCAGCTGTACAGTCAAAAATTAGTAGCTTGAAAATACATATAGTTGTAGTATATTTTCTTTAACCTGTCCCATCAGGAGTGCTTTGAACAAATGTAGGCAGCATTTTGACTGTGGCAACGTCTTGAGTGCTTTTTGACAGGCCATTTTCAATCTCTATCCTCATTCGCTTCTTCACCTAAAGCAAGACTTTTGTTAATGCTCACTATTAGGATTCAATGATATACATGGTACTCAGTGACTGCTCTGACCTCCAGTAGCTGTTCAGTGGTCAGGCGAAACTCTGATAGCGTTTGAGCAATTTGCCTTGATTGTTCTGCAAGTCGATAGGCCACAGCGGTCACCATGGCAGCCCCCTTCCCACTGCCGCTCTCCGAGAGAAGAAATCGAACATCGGAGTCTGGGACCAAGCGGCGGACAGTCTTATGGAGGCGGCGGGCATACCTAAATTACAAAGATTGATTTTTACCCAAAAAAGGGAATAATAAATAAGCACAGAAAATTGTATATATAAGTTTGATAAATGCTTTCTTTCACTCACTGTGGGTGCATCTTGTAGAGAGACCCATCAATGCCTACAGTGGTTCGAAGCCTTGCAACGCCTCTGTTCTCCTTCAACTTCATCAAGACGGCTGCTAATGTAGCGGCAATTAGGCTGGCAGAGCGAAAAGACACAATGGCACAAACCTGAAATAGTGACATGAAATGTGACGTGGGTCAAAATGATGGTTTAATGAATTCAGTTGTATAGGATCACTCTGGTACACACATGCTGCACTGCGATGCAATCATCAGCTGAAGGCTCCACACCAAGTCGGGTTAAAATCTCTTTGGTCCTGGTCAATCCCTCCTTACTCCTGAGAAGATAGAAATGACAACGGTTTAGCAACAGCAACATAAATAAAGCACATGTATTGTATTTTTGGGCATAAACATACTTTTCTATTGCTGAGATATGCTTGGTCTCGATTTTGCCTCTAGTGAGAAGCTCAGGTGTGATCCTCCCCTCAAACAGCAGGCCTTCTCGAGCCATTTTCACCAAAATGAGACGCACCAACTCTCCCATGTACATGCCACTGACCATCTTCTCAAACCTACAATCACAAAATAAAGTCTTGTTGTCACATTACGGTTTGTTCGAGACAAAAATATATATTTACTTAAAGCTGCACTACCTGATTTATTTAGTTTAAATAATTGAGTCAGTAGTGCAGCATAACAGAAGTCATCGGAGAAAAAAAATGCTCTGTATGCTTAATTAAAAGTGTTTTGTTTTAGAGTGAGGAAAGGAACTAATCACACACTAGAGAAGAGGAGAATAGGAGCGCTCTGATTGGTCGATACATCTGTTATCTACCCAGAACTAGGGAGGGGTTTGGGAAGAGCATCAGAGGCTAAGGCAGTTTCACAAAAATCAGGTAGTGCAGCTTAAACTGAATATAACTTTCATTTTGACTTACAGCTGTTTGCCGGGGTTCAGGGAGCCTCTGTCAATCTCTCTGTCAAACTCAGTCCTGATGTCCTCCAGTCTTCCATCATCTCCAAAAGCTCCCCACTCAGTGTTCACACACATCCTGCCCTCATCCCCCTCCACCAGGTCGATGTGACGCAGCTCCTCCATGTAGCAGGCGTTGGTGCCAGTTCCTAACATCACAAAACATTAACATGTAAAACTACAATCTCCTCCAATATATATATGTATTAATAATCAGTAATACAGCTAGAGTATCTATAACTGTTCAAATATTTCAATACCAATGATGATGCCGACTTCACAGCGCTGGTCGTCAAATCCACAGGTCATCATTGTTCCCACTGTATCATTCACTACGGCCATAATGTCTGCATCATAGTCCTGAAAATCAACAACGCATTTGTTTTGTACACGTGCTGATAATAAAAGATTAATAGATAAAAAATACTCACTCCTCGTTTTTTAATAGATTTGTTGAGCAGCTGGACAACATCCATCCCTTCAACACCACTGGCTTTGAAACGCTTCGTCCAAGTTAAAAGATAGCTCTGGGAGAAAATATACAAGATGTAGTAATCAATGGATGTTTACGATCAACTGCTTTTCATTTGATATGAGGTGCATTCAATTACTATGTTGAACAATAACAGTATGTGTTTGTATGGCCTTAATGATGTTACGGCTTTATTAACTTAAGACAGAAGTAATTCAGTTTTAATTCTATCAGGGCTAAATTAAACCAGGTGAAAATGTAGGTTTATTTAGTTTATTATAAAGCTACTGGCACGTATTTGCAAGTGTACAGAGAAACCAAAGCATCATTGTGAAAAAGTAGTATAAAATGAGTGCGAGTTAAATGCATCATGGCTCGTAATGATGTATTTTACCTCATCCAGTTTGGTCTGTTGGCAGGGGAAGGAGAAGGTCATTCCAACAGGGAGCTTCTTGTCCTTGATGTTTTGTTTCTCCATGAAGTCCCCGAGACACTCTGCCACGTGGTCAAATAGCTGCAGCAACAGTGCAAAAATATTCAGTAGAATACAGAAAGAGCGTGTGCTTTGTGTAGTTTTTAAACCTACTCTTGTTCCACTTCCATGCATAATATCCTCCGGCGTGTCGTATATCTGACTCTCCATTTGAACGGGTTGCTTCTTTTCATGGCTCACTTTGACGCGCAGGATCCTAAAGTTGCTGCCGCCCAAATCCAATGCAATGAAGTCTCCCTTTTCTAACGGGACAATATGTAGAGAAAAAAAAAAACATTATCGATTGAGTGCTTAAAATTACATTAAATTTACTGTATCATGCATTTTTTAATAGTATCTTACTATTAGGTTTGTAAACACAGATCAAACCAACTGATTATACTGTAAGATAGTTCGACAAATACAGATACTGAAAAATATCAAGTCAAACCGAAACAGTTTATCATATGTTATACTCATCTTAATCTAAAGTATAGAGTGCATATAGATTATCTCAATAATTATGCACTCTACAAAGAAACAACTATCATATTTAATTTTATCTATAGCGTGTTTATAGATGTAAACTAAAGGTCATGATAGTAGTTACCTGCGTGACCCATAATCACAGCAAGGTAAGGAGACGTTCAGTTATATAGGAAAAAACTTAATTTGAAGTAGATTATTAACATGCAAACTATTTAATACATTATTCTCTTTTTTATCCTTGTTATAGAGTACATACTAAAGTCCCTGGTACAAACCTGATCCATCTGGGATAGACCTCACAAACGTGGGCAGCATCTTCAGTGCAGCTGTCGGGTTAGTGTCTCGTCCCAGGCCTTTGACCAGCTCCCTGCGAAACCTCTGTGTGATGTCCAGCAGCGTCTCATCAGAAAAACGCATGGAGTACAGGTACTTGTCAATCTGAAATCAAATAAAGCAGGTTGTTACTCTTTGTCCACCTTTTCTCAATGGCATGTTTAACTGTATAGTCTAGTTGACGATCATTCAATTACTAAATTACTTATTTCAATCATTGATTAATCACAATGAATTAGATTAGTTGTTTCAGCCCTACATATCTGAATGACCAAATGCATTGACCAGCAGTTGAATATATGCTACCAGTAAAGTGCCTGTGTATTTTAGTGACACCAAATGAAACAGTAAGTGCAGGCCATTTAAATGTAATAAAATGAGTTCATTGTCAGTCACATGGTTTCTTCTGAACAGAATTAATTAGTCACAAGGCCTTACAGTCATTATGATGCCTGCTATGATGCACACATAAAAAGACCGTGGACATGACTAATATGTGTACTTCATTAACCCTAACCACACCTACAACTGAACATGATGTTAAACAGTAGTTTGTTGCATCAATAGTGTAACCAATAGTGTGTGTGTCAAGCTTGTATATTGACAGCATACACCATATACAGTGTACACAACACTACTAGGACACAGCTAATAATACTCTTGTGTAACTATTTACAATTGAACAACTCATATACCGGTAAGTGACGGGATTGCTGAACTTCCTGTTTTAGAAGTCACAAATGGACTGGGGGAAATACGAGACTGGCGTGGTAGATAATGTATAGAAGCTGAACAGTTAAACTTATGTACAAGATAAAGGAGACTATAGAAGGCAGCAAGGCACACATGGCAACATCAACATGCTAATCACAACTATATGAAACTCAACACTCCTTGTACTTTCTCATTTATTCAGGTAACAGTATGTTGTTGACATGTGCCTGACCAGCTGCTAACGCACTGGTCTAGAGGTGTCACATTCCTTGCATTCAATCTAAATGTGGAGGCGTGTGTATGCTCGGTCTTGTCATATGACAGGCACGGAGAAAAACATGTAAAGCATGTAATAGAATGTCAGAACAAACAGCTTATAAATGTCAATTTTATTTGAGCAGTTTTTTTTAAAGAACAGCTTGCTGTATAACACCATCACTTGCTCCTCACATGAGCCACAGCCAACAAGCATATAAGGTCAAATGCACACACTATTACTATTGTGTCACTAGTTTGTAGCTTGGTTTAAGTACACAGAGCATCAATATATAACATGTGCATACATAAGTGGTTGGTTACAGCTAATAACTCGGGTTCTGAGTACAGATTTTCTTTCTCAGATCATATGCACCTCTCGCTGTCATGTGAAGACACAGATGTGATGTAACATTCTGGTCAGAATAATTCCCACTTCCCAACTTCCTCAACTGCATCTTTTACGGGTAACAATCTGGCTTCATAATAAAGACCTTTAGCAATTTGAAAATATATTTTTAAAATACATAGATTCCTACACAAAATTGTACTTTTAGACTCAAACTACAACTTAAACATTTGGATCAACACGTCATGACTCAGCACAATAAAGCAAGATTTTGCAGTGAAGTACATAATGTGCCTAAGATAAGATCTCTGCAAAAGGGAAAAGCATTTACATGGTAAAAACTCGAGGTTTTGTTACTAAGGTTACCCACTATGTCACAGCTTACATGTTGTGTTACTAAGGTTATCCACTTACACTCACAGCTAACATGTTGTGTTACTAAGGTAAAGAGTCACTGTGTCACAGCCTACATGTTGTGTTACTAAGGTAAGGAGTCACAGCCTACATGTTGTGTTACTAAGGTAAGGAGTCACTGTGTCACAGCCTACATGTTGTGTTACTAAGGTAAGGAGTCACTGTGTCACAGCTTACATGTTGTGTTACTAAGGTAAGGAGTCACTGTGTCACAGCCTACATGTTGTGTTACTAAGGTAAGGAGCCACTATGTCACAGCCTACATGTTGTGTTATTAAGGTAAGGAGCCACTATGTCACAGCCTACATGTTGTGTGTATGTAAAGGCACACACACCTCTGACACAACTTTCTCTTGACACGCTCTGCAGCCCACCCTCTCCCCCTCCTCTCAGCTTGTCTTCTTTATGTTTGCATTCCTGCTTTGACAATACACGGTTCTTCTCGTCAGTGTGATGCATTCAGGGGAAGCTTTGAAACCTGATGCTTGTGTGTGCACATAAACCTCGCTGCCATGTGGAAAAATACTGTCCTCTGTACTGCCCTCCTTACACTTCCTGCATTTTACCAAACACAAATCGCCAGTGGTGAACGCTCAGTGAGTATATTCAAGGTCACAGTAGTTTTATGACGGATGAGGTATGGCTTGTCTGTACCTGCCAAGACATGTAAAGTCAAACTTTTGTATAATTACATGTGTAAAGTAGTAACTGTAAGAAGCCTCTGCTACATCAGTGAACAAACCAGCTCTGTTGTGCCCTTCTCAATAGCCCCACACCTGGCTGGCACTGTGCAGTGTACTGCTTATAAGCCTCTCCTCCGGTCACCTTTAGTCACATGGTTTAAAGCTGGCCTATTTTTGAGAGTTGAGAGTGAAAGAGAGCAGCGCACAGGTGTATGAAAGAACCAAATGATACCTACTGTATTACATTACAAAGTGACAGAAGCTTTTTATACTTTGAGTGAGTGAGAAGAGAAACAGAGAGTGTGTGTGGTAAGGCTTTCTCCTTTCTGGAACCGCAGGTGAGAGTGACCTCATCAGAAGGCGCCTTGAAAGGGTCAGTGTGTCACACATTTCATATATGGATTTTAATGCCCAACTTGGTGTACAAAATAGAGCAGCGGCGTTGTTGGCACATCACCTTATGTGACGTTAACCCCGGCAGTACTTGGAAGTGACCAGTGCTGAGGGAAAGATCAAGTTTCCTCAAACCACATAGTTGAGCTTTAGCAGTAACCTCTGCCAATTGGGTTTACAACAAGAAAGACTGGGGACTGATATTAATCATATTTAAAGACCACTTCTGCTTTATTATTATTCTGCTATTATTATGTTATCTGTATTTTCTTACTCTTAAGACAAAATAAAGTCAATTTAAAAAGTAGTCTATATTATTTCTAACTTTTCGGGCACATTTGAACCGCTTCACCTCACATATATAAAAAGAGGCAACACTATAACAAGAGCACAATATGGTTTGGTGACCCTGAAGATAAGCCTTCACTCCATCAACCTGCTCTCATGTACTGTGCATTTCTCAATGACATTCACCTCCTACTTCCTGACTTACACCACACTCTTACTATGAAAGCAGGAGACCCATGTGCACCCAGTCACGTCCCACTGTAGCCGATTAATTCAAATCTTATGTTAACTCACTGTCCCAGAAATAATACATAACCTGTCCCAATATACTCACAGTTGACATAGTTTGGTCCAGTAAGGGTACTTAATAGGTCCATCTACGGTGACCTCTAGCATCACTGAACCAAACCTTTCTAACGTCCAATCAGAATTTCAAACGTTAAAACACTTACTCTTTTGACTTGGTCATCTTTGAGTTCAGTAAAGTAGTAAGCTAGTAGCTGGGCAGCAATCATCCTCGTCCTCTTTAACTCTCACGCAATCATAGACAAACGCACGCAAAGGTAACAAAAAAAAACTATGATAGGAAATAAATAGTCCAGGTTTTGCGGGTTAAAACCGTTAGCTTCAAGTGCGGCTTCAGATCTCCCTTGCTGCGGCTCTTCCTCCTTGTCGGTGCATGTGAGTGAAGCCAGGAAGCACGGGTGAGACAGCAAGTTTAGCCGCAGAAGGCGCACGGAGAGGCGGGTAAAAGCCGAAATACGAGCCCTGCTTACGATCTGCGAGCTCATTGGTCCAACATTGTGAAGGACTACTGCCACTAGTCCTCTTGTCCGGGATTGGCTACACCCCTCCCCTGTCCCGTAGACGAACGCCTGGGAGACAAGAGTAGTGATGGAGGTGGCATATCTGGGCCAACAAGGAAGTGAGTCTTGCATCACGTAGGCCAACTGTACGTACTGCGAGTGTCTGATTAAGAGACAATAATAGATAATAATAATAGATGATTTGGTAGCACTAAATAGATTGTAATCGAATAGACCACTAATAGGCTACTAATAAATAAATATACATACATACATACATACATACATACATACATACATACATACATACATACATACATACATACATACATACATACATACATACATACATACATACACAGCAGGCCAGGGCTATATATTCATCCTCAATTTATTTTTATTTTATATTTTTGTGTTAATTTGATTCTCCATTTTTGTTCCTGTTCTTGGAAGACACCTAGTCCTTCCCACATCCTGGTTATTAACCTCCATGACGTCCTTAAAACAACTGCACCCTTCAACCAGTCAGCTAAAAACAAAGGTAATCATATTCTGACTTATCTATTCCTTAATGCTCCCAATTTAGATATGTTGTCAATAAACTACAGTCAGAAATAAAATTGCTTCATACAAACCTTACATTTTAGACTAGAGGCGGTTTGTTAAATAGCATTTTGACAAAAGATTAAGGTTTTGACAATTGGCAAATATACATAATCAATCATATTGTGTGTTTGTGAATGTAAACTAAAGCTATAATCCTAGCTCTGTTTCTCGCCCTCTCTCCTGAAGCAAACCCTTTTCTGATGTATTAGAAAATCAGAATTACAATGGACTGAAAATACCATCTTTTGTTGTAATGACATTAGTGTAATTAAAGAGTGCAGCAGCTGGCCACCTGTTCAGAGATTACACTAAGGATACACAGCTGTTACATGATCACAGGGGTGGTCTGTCACCTCCTACAACAGTGGCATGTCAATCAAATCACCGTCAATGCAAGTTTAGCACAGACTGACCAACACCACTCAAAGGCATAAAGAGTCTTTTGTAGTCCCACATGAGGATACCAAGCAATCCAGTTCAGAAAACAAACTTAAAGAGTTATTGTGACGCATCCAGCACGAAACAAAATAAAAACTGAACAAATGTGGATATAAATATACAGTATCATGAGGCGTATAAAACCAAGTCCGTAGAAGTAAAATTCATCCCTATAACAACAGAAGCTTCACCCAGACAGGAAAGTGTGAGTTCTTTTGGTAAAGCTATTTAACTATCAATATCAATATCTATGTCATAGACTTATCTGACACACTCTATAATCAGGCCCATACTAGCTTTTAATTTATGGACAATTTATATCTCAAACAAAACCCTCATCCAGTGCACTACGCAGATTTGGCCTATTCTGAGAAGCCATTTCTGTCCTCACGAGCTAAAACACTACATGTATAATCTACATTACAAAAACAAAAGCATTCATTTACCTGAACAGTTTTATTCCTGCTCCTCTGTGTCGAACTACCGCTTCCCATTTTGTGTGTGTGTCAAAGCTCTTATTGACGAAACGAGACAAAGACAAAATCCCACTCACAGGCTCACACAGGCCCTTTAAACCTGGGTTTATATAATGTCCTGCTTTTATTAAGATTTACTTTTAAATTGTATATCATTCAGTGTTCTATAGGGTTCTGTGATAGGCATGCTGCCAACTGAAGTGGGTCAGCAAAGGTCAGTGTGGGGATTAAACGTATAGTGATACTAATTTCCTAATCCCTGACAGATTAGTCACTGTTTCACTCTTTACCACCAGCACACTGGGCCTGTGTCATACAGTAATCCTTTATGTATATTTACATCACATACAATTTTTTTTCTCAATAGTGAATGAAGTAACTAGAAAAATACTGTCATTTCAGAGGTTTAGAGCAGCATTCCTCTTTCTAATTTATCAAGTCAAAAACAACATTCAAACATATGTTCAATCAAGTCACTTATATTTTGAAAAGTCAACCCAGCTCATTCGTAGTGTCAAAGTTCAGAGGTCATGACATGTAAAAAGTTGTTTGTAGTTTTTCTAGTATTGCTTGCTTTTTTAAATTTAATTTTATTTAACCTTTATTTAACCAGGAAAGTCCCATTGAGATTGCAAATCTCTTTTTCAAGGGAGTCCTGGCAAGACAGCAACACAATTTTCTATGTAAATGACAACAGAACAGATCAATTCATCATCAACAAATCAGCCAAGAAAAATCCTAAAAACTAAAAACAGTCATGGAATCAACTTCAAACCTTTTAAAAATGTTTTTAAACTGGGATATGGGGATTAGTTCTCACAATTTTAAAGTGCCTTGTAAAATGTTCCAGGTTGAGGGAGCAGAATATTGAAAAGCTTTTTTCCCATTTTCTGTACGGACATTAGGAACAGATAGTACGTGAAAATCTTGGGAACGGAGAGAGTACGGTCCGTCAGTCTTTTGCTGAATGTATGTACAGAGATATGAAGGAAGTAGGCCAAGAATACATTTGTATATAAACATATGCCAATGTGTTTGTCTACGAGTTCCAAATGCTGGCCAGCCAACACGTGTGTACTGCTCTCAGTGGTGGGTTAGAGCTTTACAGTTCGTAATAAAGCGAAGGGAAGCATGATATACCGAGTCCAACAGTTGTAGAGTCTGTGTGGGAGCATTCATATAAATAATGTCTCCATAATCCAAAATTGGTAAAAATGTTGCTCCAACAAGCTTCTTTTTTGCATTAAAAGAAAAACACATTCTGTCAACTATTTTAAGTCTCAACTTCTTAACTAAATACTCCAAATGTGACTTGAAATTGAGACTATCATCAATAATTAGGCCAAAATATTTGAAAGTTTTAACTGTTCCTATTTCTGATCCTTGAAGAGTAACCACAGAAGGTATATCTTTTGGGCTACTCTTTGCCTTAGTGAATAACATTAGTTTAGTTTTGTTTGCATTAAGACTAAGGTCTAACTGAGAGAAAGTGTTCTCAATCATGTTAAAAGCATCTTGCAACTTTGCAACACTATCAACAAGGCTTTTGGCAAAACAATACAGAACCATATCGTCAGCATAAAAGTGAAAATTTGCATCTGTTAAGCCCTGTCCAACATGATTTATATAAACAGTAAATAGCAATGGTCCCTATATGGAACCTTGTGGCACCCCCTTGGTTACATACAAAACATCAGAACAAAGGTTTTCAGATTTAACACACTGAGATCTATCAGTGAGATAGTTGGATATCCAGCCGACAGCATTGTTGGACAGTCCTATATTGACAAGTATTTGCTTTAAAATATTATGGTTAACAGAGTCAAAAGCTTTTGACAAATCGATAAAAAGTGAAGCACAATGTTGTTTTATTGTACCCAACATAAAATATTGTTATTGCCCCACCCTACAACAAACTGGAAGTTGCTATCGCTATCGGGATAAATATGTAAATATATTGTTATATAATTTTTAATCCGTATCGCCCATCCCTACTTGAGATATAACTACCCAACTACCCATTTGATACATTAAATAAATGTCAGGAAACCTAGTTATGTGCTTTATTTGTCATTGTACATAAAAGGTACAGACTGAGCACGCCGCCACTACTACCGGGGAAACATATACAGACGCAAGGAGAACATGCAAACTCCACACAGAAAGGCCCCTCCGAGCCCGGGACCTGAACCTGGGACCAACCTAACTAACTTTGTGTGTTTTAATAAGTGTAGCTCAGTCTTGTGCACTGAACCCTGAGTAAATAAAATAATGTGGAAATACAGATGTTAGGTCTCTAAGCATAGATTCTGTAAAGGGCAGATTTAGTGCCTTTATGGTTTCAGTAGCACTGTCATTGTGAGCGATTTCCTGTGAGTGTTTTTGGTTGATAAAATCCTCAGGGCTGCTTGTTGCCAGCTGTGAGCCCAAAGTCCTCACATACTAGAGTCTTGTCAGAGCCAAGTCTCCAAGCCCTGCCAGCCTTGCTTAGTGCTGGGTTGGCTGCCGTCAGACAGAGCAGAATGATAACGAGAATCTGCATTAATATGCCATATCCCGTATCTATTCAGAGTGGTGCAGCTGTGCATCAGCATTTGGGTGAATAACCAATGGAGTAATAACTCACCTGACTACATTTCATACAATGATCTATAAACGTGCCTTTGGTGTTACTAAATGAGTTTGTCAGTTTATTCATTTGGATAGTCCATGTTTTATATTTACACAAACTGTAGCAATGTAACTTTCACACTTTTTCAACTTAATAAATAGATCCTAGTCTCCTGCTCTTATCTAATTTGCATTGCCTTATAGTCTCCAAATTACCACAAATGCATGACTATGCTGGGACTTTGCATTTTGCACTGGTAAATTAGGTTTATACATAACAGTTCCTTTCATTGATCCAGGCCTGTGGTGGTTACATTAGTTTCCTCTGGTCTATGAATAGCTCCATAACCTGAATAGCAGTGGTTCTGCTGAGTGAGCGCCAGAGGTTTGCTGAATTCCTAGTAAATGCTATAAGTTCCAGCACTGACAGATCGTTGGCTTCTCCTCAGCAACAGAGCCAATAAAGCTCCATATTAAGCTGCAGTTTAGTAATTTCAGCCTTGGTTATGAGAAGACAATGGCTGATTCTACAGTATTTTAACTCCATTAGTAGGTATATGTAAATACCACAGTTGGATGTCCTCTTTAATTGTAATTATATTGGCGAAAACAGCGTGTCGAATCACGTTGGTGTTCGTCCGCGTCCGCAGATCCTAGCTATGAACGCGTTAACTCAAAAACGAATTGCCAGATCAGTTTCAACATTTGCACAAAGGTGCATACCATAAAGACGCCGAATCGATTTGGGTACTTCTTCGATGAATATTAATTAAGTAATTCATTAATAACGGGTCAAAACTGTGACCGCAATAACTCAAAAAGTCTTTTCCTGGATCTTTTTCAACTGTTGCACACAGGTACATATCATGAAGATGCAGAACTGGATTGAGTTTTGGTACATCTTCAATTAATGACAATTATGTAATTCGCTAATTAATGTTTTGATGCACTAAAATATACATAAACATATAAACGAAATTGCGTGAATTTTGGCACAGTGATCCGGGCAATTGTATACTTAATGTACATAGGCACATTACAGAGGTCAAATAAAGAATGCCTCTATAGCGCCCCCATGTTTATGACCCCTATG
>JAVQKC010023084.1:0-11932 GCA_036025475.1 Philypnodon macrostomus | reverse complement strand
GGGCGACGTATGGGGCAGACATATGGGGCAGACGTACGGGGCAGACGTACGGGGCAGACGTATGGGGTCGTTTTCGCCGATATACACTTTGCTGTCGGGACGACAGCACAGGCCTTGTTCAGTCTTATTTTACTGTCCATTTCCCCCACAATTAAGTTTTCACACATTTTGTCACATCCAGACTGAATCTTCATAAAGCTAGATCTAATGATTGTGTTTAGATGAGATGAAGTGGTATAATCTCCCATTCATTGTGGCCCATTGTCCCGGTTTCACCACTCATCTGCAGCCCGGTTCGAGTCCTCCTCATCGGCAACAGCACAGTCCAGATGTCGTACACCGGGAAGCGCAAGGTCCCTTTCATTTAGCTTCTCCAGAAACGAAGACAGTAAGCGTTTGTTTAAGTGATCTGTCAGCGTCCTTTCTTCCTCAACCCGCTGCTTGGTGACACTTCTCCCGGGCTCTTCTCCGGGTTCCTCCTCGGCGCTGAACTGTGCCGTCGTGGCCTGGTGGTGGTTCAAGACCGCGCCGCTCGCCTGCTCTCCGTCCCCCGGTTCTCGCTCTGCCGTGGGCCCGGTCTCCATTTGTGATATCAAAGTAGTTTGCAATGCGGCATTCTCCAGCTCCTTTAAGCGTTTGCTGTGAAGGCCGCAGCCAGAAGCGTCTCTCCCTCCTGGATTATTGTGAGGCGGCTCGCCACCACTTTGCTCCATCGTCCGCACTGCGCAGCGGCAGGAAAACTAAGCATAGAGGTTTATTGACGTGAGAATGGAAGGTGTCGCCCCCTACCCATGACACAGGAAGGTATCTGTACACAAAGGAAAGTCTTAGGAGAGAAAATAGAACTTTATCACTAGGAAGTCTTTTGGGTCAGTCATCCAAAAGTGTTCTAAGGCTGTTTGTATTTCTCAAAGAAACCGGACTGATATCAAGAATTTAGTTTGTTTAGGCATAAACACTATGATCGTATATGTTTGAAATATTATACAGATGTATAATTATTATTCAAGTACACTGTTCCCTCTGACTATACTCGATGGTCCACACTCCGGCCCAGTAGGTGGCGGAAATGCACTAAAGTTGGTTGCCAATCGCCAGCTAAACCCAACAGAAGAAGAAGAGGAAGAAGAAGAAGAAGAAGAAGAAGTAGTGTCGCCCCCTAGTGGAGTCAGTTAATCTTTTTTTTCATTGATCGCCTTGGTTTTCTGTCAGTTCTTATAATTGTGCTCCCATTATTAAGATTAGGTAATTGTATTGCAATTGTATGAAGTTGACGCTTGCCTGTGTTATAAGGGGGACTTTTTTTTTTTTTTTTTTTTTATAAGGGGGACTAATCGTATTGATTAATTCCCACACGTTTCAAGGAAAACGAAGGGGATTTTTTGATACAAGTGTAGAAGAAATTAAAGATTGTACTATAATTGCCACAACACGCGTTTTTGTTTTACCCTGTTGGGCTTCCGTAACTAATATTTGGTTTCCATAGATACCTCCCGAGGCATTGACAGAGCCAAAAGCTGCTGCTAAACCTCGAAAGGTAACAGCGTATTACAGCGCTTTTTCACAACTATGCTAAACGAATGACACATGCCTATGTGCTCATACATTAAAGAAACGTTTTGGTTTGTTTGGGGTGCTCTGGGTTTGTATGTTGAAACTGTTATAGTCCGATTTAGCCGAGTTAGCTTTGTGCTAATTTACGCGCCCCATCATAATGCTATGCTACGCCCATCTACATTTTAAAACGATTTTACTGTCGTTAAAATATGGAAACCATCACCAGCACAACTGATCACAATGTGAAACTGTGATTTGACACTCTTTTAATAACATTTTCTTGTTGATTTTTCCTCAGTGCTTTACTCTGAGGACAACATGTCTTTTAGAGACTTGAGAAGTAAGTCAGATTCTTTGTGTATAGGTCAGTCGTTCGGTTATGAATAATAAACAACCCGTCTTTTTCAGATTTCACAGAAATGATGAGAGCTTTGGGCTATCCGCGGTTGATATCAATGGAAAACTTCAGAACACCAAACTTTACCTTAGTGGCTGAAATCCTCATTTGGCTTGTTAAAAGGTAACCTGTTTGATATAGCTACATACTTTATAAAAGTTATGCTAAAACATATATTATGTCCTGTGTTGTAGATATGAACCTCAAATGGATATTCCCACAGATGTGGAGACGGAGTCCGACAGAATATTTTTCATTAAAGCTGTGGCCCAGTTCATGGTCATTATGCTGTTATATAAATCTATACAAGTAAATATATTGGTACATTATGTTACTTATATCATGTTTGTTACAGGCAACAAAAGCTCACATCAAGTTAAATACAAAGCGTCTCTATCAAGCTGATGGCTATGCTGTTAAGGAGTTAATAAAGATTACTTCTATCTTATACAATGCAATGAAGACAAAACAATCAACCTTGGGAAATCAAGTTGAAGAAGAAAATAACAAGTTTAAGTTTGACCTCAGTTCTCGGGTGAGTTCAAAGAAATGATGTAACATGTTCAGTTTTATCATCATTGCACTGTTCCAATTGTATTGTATCAGTTCTGAGAAATAATATATAGAATATTATTCTGTTTTCCCGTCAGATTTCAGATCTTAAATCAGCTCGGCAGCTGGCATCAGAAGTCACTTCTAAAGGAGCTTCTTTATATGATTTACTAGGAAAAGAAGTAAAATTACGGGTAAGCTTATACAATAAAATGTGTATTATTTGTTCAATACAAAATACTATTGAGGCATGAGTTTTTTTTCTCTTATTGCCTAAAGGAAATGCGAACTGCTGCCATTGCTAGGCCTTTGGAAATCAATGAGACTGAAAAAGCCCTTAGAGCGGCCATCAAAGAGGTTTTGGTATGTAATTATTCTTTCAGTATTACATTTACAAATGCACAGATTACTTAAATCATTACGTGCAACCAAAAGTTAAGAGTTATTTTTATCCAGGAAAGTGTAGAGAAAACTAAAGAAATGCTGGGCAACGTTGTGTCAGATGAGACCAGCCTGGATGCAAAGATAGAAAAAAAAAAGCAGGAGCTGGAAAGGAATCGGAAGAGATTACAGACTCTGCAGAGTGTCAGGTAACGTCTTTACCACCGGAGCCTAAACACCTAAGCATCACACATATGTACACGTATGTCTGCATGTGCTTGTTATTATGGGTTGTTTATTTCTTAGACCGGCTTTTATGGATGAATATGAGAAGATTGAGGAAGATCTTCAGAAGCAGTATAACATCTATGTTGAAAAATTCAGAAATCTTTCCTTCTTGGAGTCTCAGCTGGATGAATACCATAGAGTTGAGCAGGAGAGGTTTGAGGTATGTTTGAACTACAGTGCCCTCCAGAATGATTGGCACTCCTGGAATAAGATGAATTGACAAAGCTGTAAAAATATTTGTATGGTTTATCCTTTTGAAACAAAAAAAACATCTAAAACATGTTCCAAATATTGGTGACAAGAAACAGGAAATCGTTCTAGCAGTGATAGACATACTTTATTTATTTATTTATTTATATTGATATGTAATATATATATATATATATTTTTTTTTATATGTAAAAAATATTTATATGTATAATATTTTATATTTTCTTTGTATTTGGGATGCATTCTGTAAAATATTTCAGTAGAATTTACCATAAAACTTTTTTGTGCATCCATAATAGGAAGCAGAAAACACATTGACGATGATGCAACAGAAGTTAAGGGAAGAAGAGAAAGACCTTATGAAGGGTTCTTGTAAGTTTACTTCTTCAATATCGTATTGATATTTCTCTGTAAAACTTTATAATCTTAAACATTTATTCTTGCAGTGAAAGATGAAGACTCAGATATAGATGTTCCAGAGGATGATGGTTCTGACAGTGACATCGAGGATAGTCGGCCGTCTAAGCTACGTCCAACTCGAAATGGCATTTTGGCAGGTCTGCAAATGCAAAATTGCTTAATATTTCTGCTTTAGTCAGCTTAGGCATTTAACCTTACCACTGTAAGGTTTGTGTGATTCAGTTTTGCTTTACAGTGAAGAACAAAATATAGTTCGTAAGGATTTTGGACATATCATTTAACCTATATTTTCTGTTTTCACCCTAGGAAGAGGAGCCAGATTCTTTGGGAACATGCATGGTGTCGATAGTGATGAGGCATGTTTTATACATTTACTACATGCTCTTTTATGTTGTTATTCTATGCAAATATAGTTTTACAGCTGTTCAAAATAGTATATTTTTGAGTTTCTTCTTTAGTTTCTCAAACATGCATCTCTCTGTTCTGCCCCTTAAACTTGTGCTATAAAGCAGTCTAAAGCAGTTTCCGGAAGTTCTGTTTCTTTCTTCAAGAAACAGCGGATAATGAAGGTTTGTGATGGACTGATGGACTTAGTAAACACCTCAGTCCCCTGTGTGTTAAACGCTCGAATCCATCCTCACCTTTCTGGTCACAAATAAAACCCGATTGCTTCTTGTAATTTATTGCATTAACTATGTCACATTTGGCCATTGTTTCCTTAGTGTAGAAATGTGCAGGGTGGATTTTCCATACCATGAGTAAAAGTCTCTGTGGTAACTTTTAACACATTATACTTATGGCTGGATTTAAATGTGCATGTATAGATTAGACATTAGTTCCTGCCGCCCTAAAATAGTGTAGAATAGTCCCCTTTAGCTGTATACATCCTTCAGTGAAGAGGAATAAACATGGCAGTGAGTGGTTGCATGTTGACACTGTCAGTAAACATATTGTATTTTTACAGACAGTGTGAACATCTGAATCACATGGAGTAATCAGATTTGGTTATTGGTAGACTTAAATCTGATTCAGCTCTAAGGATTTTTTATACATATTTTGACTGTAGAAACACAAATTGCAATACAGTAATATTTTAAAATGGTAAATGCTTATAAGATGTAGGTAAAACTACAAAAAGTCATTGGTTATTGGAGTGTGAACAAATTATATATGTCTGTCTTCTGTTTCAGACTGAAGGCAGTGAGATTGATGTTGGAGAAGATGATGAGGAAGGTGAAGAGGAGGAGGAGGAGAGCAAAGATTTGGAAGATGACAGTTTAGATGGACCCATGCACATTGGCACCCGACCAAACAAGGGAGGCATGAACCCTCCTTTACTTGAAGAGAGTGACAATGATTTTTAAAGAACACACATTTGCATTTGCTCATAGTCAGATGCTGCACATACATGTTTTCATATATGTGCTGTGGAAACACTTCATCTTTCATTTTTTATTTATTTTTACTTTTTTTTTTTTTAACGTTTTGTTGTATTTTTTTATTATACCAGATTGGCTTAATAAAACACTACTCAACACCTCATGTTTGTGACACCTTATTTCTGTTTTGTAACATACAAGTATTGTTGATTTTTATCCCACCGAAAACCGTAAACATAACAGTGACGTTATCAGTGTGCGCCACATCCATAGGAGGAGGAGGTAGCTGATGTTCGCTCATACCAGTCTACTATCGTTAAGTTATTACTGGTTTATCCCATTATTCTGGTATGTGGAGTTGCTTATTCGTCACGTGCATGCTTGTATCGCAACCGTGAAGGTATTCTGGTGATGTGTTAGCTATATTAGTGTTAGTATATGTCTTGTTTATCAGATTATCAAATGCTAGCTGTGGCTAACTCGCTCTTGTGGCAAAATGCGTATTAAATAATCCAGGCTTTAACTACTAAATTTGACCATATTCATAAATATCATATTGTAGGTGGATGTGAATTGTGTCTACCTCAAGTTGTAACCACTAAAATGTGATTATTCACTTAATAGTGTGGCTTTTGCTTCCAATCAATAAGAATGTTAGAACCGTTGGCCTTAAAGAAAAAGTAGTCCTCTTCTTGTTGTGTCTCAGCTGACAGGAGGCTGTTGGGATGCCAAAGAAGTTCCAGGGTGAGAACTCCAAGGCAGCCACAGCCAGAGCCCGGAAGGCTGAGGCCAAGGCAGTGGAAGATGCTCGCAAAAAACGGGAGGAAGAGGATGCTCTGTGGCAGGAAACCGACAAACACGTGTTAAAGAAGGGGCAAAGGAAGGTTTGACACATTATAGAACATTTTTAGACATAAAAAGTGATCAGTCAAACAATCACCCAAAATAATCTATGTGCCGTACTAAACTGATAGTGTTTTGGCTCTTAGGATGATAAGGAGAAGAAGAGACTGGAACTTCTGGAAAGAAAAAAGGAAAACCAGCGACTCCTGGATGAGGAAAGTTCAAGAATAAGAGGAAAATCCACAAAGGAGGCAGGAAGTGGAGGAAAAGTGACCCGAGCCCAGATTGAGGAGATGTTAGAGAATGAGCAGCAGGAGCAGCAGCCCACAGGTTTGACTATTCACACAATCTCTAGTCATTATCTACTGCTTATAATATTTACTATTACTTTATTTATATGTTATATATTTTATATATTCAGAAAAGAGCCACCTGGAAACACCACTGGAGGAGAATGTGAACAGAATAATTCCAGATGAAGGAACTATGGAAGCTAGAACCATAGAAGATGCCATTGCTGTTCTCAGGTTTTCATCACGTCCATTTTATAACTTTACTTAACAGAGCTCAAGCTAATGTATTTACATTTTAATTAATTGGTTACACTAATGTAGCTGCTTAGGACACTAGGACACCCTACACTATTCAATGATAGCTGTAGCTTTTGCATTTTAAAACAAAGAATTGAAACAATGTCTCTTTTCTGCTATAGTACTGGTCCAGAGGATCTGGATCGACACCCGGAGCGCAGAATGAAAGCAGCATTTGCTGCTTATGAGGAAGCCAACATGCCTCGTCTAAAAAAGGAGAACCCCAACATGAGGTTGTCTCAGCTCAAGCAACAGCTAAAGAAAGAGTGGATGAAAGCCCCCGAGAACCCAATGAACCAGCGAGTTGCAACTTTCAATTCAAAGTGAACACACAAGCTATTGTCACGACACCTGGAAATGGTCTGCTTATGCACCATAAATATTTCCAGTACATTTTCAAACCTCAGTTACTTAAATCGTAAAGGTGCTCACTTCTGTTTATCAATAAGAAAAAGTATAATTTTCCCTTGTTACAGCTGCATCAGCTCTGATCTGAGGTTTGTGATGAGACCAGCACATTTTAGGACTTCTGGAATGGTGAATGGAAGATGTTTTCACTAATTTATTAAATCACTCATTCATCACCACATCAACTCAATCTTGAAATCTTGTTCTTCCCTGGCACTCGAATTATACCCCTATCAAAGATTTGCCAAATATTGTTGTCATTGAAAACGTTGCAAGTAAACAGGTATACATTTTAAATACTGGACTCACATTGTAAGAAGAGGTTTATTATATTGGCCAAAGTGTCTAAATATGACATTTGCGAGTCTTGAATACCAAACTGGACATCAATACCTATGCTCAGAAATGAGTGTGGTTAACTTTGGTCTACATATTGTTTGCTGTGCCTGCCACCTTACATTACCTCTAAATCTTCTGGAGAAGAAAGTAAAGTAGTTGTGAAATAATGTGAACACAGATCTGGTGTGCTATTACCACTGGCAAGGTAATTATTTCTCTGCATCTAGAATTGAACATTGATTTGATGGTATATGGTTCTTACTCATGTAATTGAACATTTGAGTAATAAAAATGACTTGTGTGGCTGGTGTGTAGAGTGACAAGTGTTGTTGTGCAACACAATGGTTTTCTCCAGCACAGCAACATTCATATGCTGACTGCTGAGGCAGCAGCAGGCTTTGTATACACCTGGTGATGGGGCAGCAAGTATAAATTAAATTTTTTGGTAATATGAAAATATGATGGCAACTTAAAACTACAGAACATACGTGAATAAAGTAATCTATTTCTGTCTAGATCAATGTCAGAAAAATGCAATAAAGCAAACACTCAATATAAAAGATACTTGTGGTTGTATTTCTACTGGTTTACCTGTTTTGGGTCATCAGTCTAGAAAACTTAAACATACTAATATGATAGGGACAATAACATCAATATTACCCCAATGTTTTTTCAATCTTTTAGGGTACAATTATCAAAGCCTTACACTGAATGCACTGTAAGGCTTAAACACAGGTTTAAAAATGGCTGCTTTTGTTTTGGCGGCTCTTGTGGCGGAGGAGATAAGAGACTGCAAAGGCCTTTGAACCACAGAGTTCAGATGACCTTTTGTTTTTTACAAGCATGAAAGGACAGCTATTATTTTCCCTACCAACCAATTGGTACACTCCCTATTTATACGGATTTCTTTGAGCTTATATGTGTGATGTTCTGCCTTAATGCTATGGCTTGATTTTCCAGGTTTTTGTTTGTTTCATCCTAACCTGTTGCTGCACCCTCCCACTCCTCTGGTCCTTATTGCATGGCAACCTTTAGGAGGCCAGCCGCTCCTGCCCTTGCCTTTCTTCAAGTTGAATCTATTCATTACTTTCAAAGGAAAGCACATCCAGAGCTCCTTATTAAGCGTATGCATCATGAAAAATCAAGCCAGTGTCGGACAGCCACGCAGAACCTCTTCTCATTGACTCAAGTGCCTTCTACAAACTGGGTGCGCCTCCTGAAACAAGTCTTGTCAACTTAAAGAAAATAAAGGACAGATCAAGGTAAGAAATACTTTTGCAAACTATAATTGTAAAACAAATAGTATAGATTACTGTAGGTCAATGGTAAAGTTGCACAGATGTTGTTTAATAGTGGCAAAGTTTGTCTTTGGGTACAGGGTTTTAGAACTTCCAGCAAAAAAAAACAAAAACAGATTTTGTTTTTGATCAGACTATTCACAGTTGTAACATAATGCTTGGCCAGTGTTTTTGAACCTTTTTTAAGCCAAGGCACACCATTTAGTCGAAATCCACCTATATATTACCAAAATGTACAATGTTGCATAATACAGTTTATATCATGACAATACACACGTAACTATCTTACCCACTGAAAGGGAAGACGATTTATTTACCCAGTTTGTCACCATATTGTAGTCTCAGACACTCAGTGGCAAATTGACTTTAAATTAGTATGTTGGGAAACAGTAAAGTTAAATTTGATCATTTCTCAAGGTACACCTTAAACTCACATGTTCCCCAGCACATGGGTTAAAAATCAAGATGCTAGGCAATATAATCTATAAATAGAATTACTATACCTTAGACCAGGGGTTCCCAAGCTTTTCAGGCTGGGACCCCCAAATATTATCAAGAAAGCCTTGGGATCCCCTGTTCCCAGAAGGAGTATAAAAGTACAATTATGCACAGGGGCAATAATAGGCCTATTGTATTTGCATGGTTTATTTTGAAATACACTACAGTTATGACTAACATGGAATTTATTAGAAAAAACAACAAATAATTATTTCTGTAAATCATCTCGCGACTCCCAGTTGGGGCTTCCCGACCCACACTTTGGGAACCCCTGCCTTAGACCACCTTGAATATCTTGCAAAATTTCAAAAAGGGGAAAAAGGAGCAGGGGGTCACATCTGCTTTTGACAGATTTTACATTCACATTGGCTTCACATCCAGTTGTGTGCAGCACCAAGCAAAACATTTTGGACAGTGAAAAAACACAGGCTAGAAAATCCTAATAGGTTTATTGATAATTATGCATAGGTTTTCCATGGACTATGAACATTTAGATATTTACATTGCTTATGAAATCTTCTGGTTGTTCTTGTTGCAGTGCTGACGCCATGAGGCTGATCCTGGTAAAGCCCACAAACGCTACACGGCGCCTGGACTCCACAGGTGAAGTTTTCCATGAAGCAGACAATGAGCACTGCAATTCAGGGGGTCCTTTGCCTCCGACCAGGACCACTGAGGGCATAAGTGATCGATACTCTGGGACTTCTATTCAAGTGTCTCCATCCCAACATGATTCAGTTCTACACCACGGTTCAACTGTGTCCCTTATTAGATCCAACGGAGTCTCAGCTGGTCACATGCCACCCTTAAAAACCAGTGGGTTAACCTTTTCCCAACTGAATGACCAAGATTGGTTGCTTCTTTGTGGGCGTATGGAGGATGACACAGCTACAGCAGGAGCCAGTATAGTGCATCCAAGCCAACAAGACAGATGTGACTGTTCTTGTCCTGATGGAAATTCACAAATGACTAATTTCCAACTTCAAAACTCAAAACCAACACAAATACATGACAGCCTCTCTAGGGTTTCAAATAGGCATCGTTTATCTTTACAATATAGTCATTCTTCTTCTCAAAGCATGCAAACATTCTCACAGTCACCAACCACACATGACTTTCTAAAACTTCATGAACATCATGAACTGCAAGATAAGCTGGTTCCTCAAAGCAGTAATCAAGAAGACTGGAAGAAACATATGCTAGCTCCCTGTAGTCATTTTAAACCAAAAGATCAAGTCCCTGCACTGTGCACAAATTTATTTAACATTCCTGTAAACACGACTATATGTGCAGACAAACCAATGTGTCAAGATACTGAGACAACAGAGCCCAAACGGAGAGACCTTTTTGGTCAAGGGCCATTGTTAGTCCAACAATGTCAACATCAGGATTCACATAGTTTCATGAGTGGAGAACAAACATCATCAGAAGATCCCTCCATTACCAAGTGTCATCATGTCCAGGGTAATGCACCAAACGAAAAGAGATCATCTACACCCGCCATTAACCAAAGTGTGCAGTCGCTGCGCACCAGTCAATACACTACACACAGGAACCAAGATTTAAGAGGACAACAGAGGCAAACACAGGTAAATATTCTTTTACACTTCATTTTAGTTTTTAATGCAAAACTTAAGGAACTACATATGCTTAAAGTCTGTTTGCTTAAGATGTATTTAACAAAAATGTAGATATAAGCTCATTGGCCACTTTATTAGGTATACCTCTTTAACTGTGATGGTGTCATGCACATAACGTTCAAGACAAACCTAATGAAGTTCAGGCATTTAAATACAATAGGGTTGTTGATGCTAGGTGAACAGTTATGAGTATTTCAGAAATTGATTGGCGGACGAGGTGGTGCCAGAGGTCATAAAATGGTTGGTTGATTTAAAGGCAACATGAGCACATATAACCACTTGTTACATCAAGGTTGACAGAAGACCATCTCTGTAAAAAAAAATAACAAAAAAAAAATTAACTAACTAACAAGACTTGCCTAATTAAGTTGCCACCAGTGAGCGTTTTTCTTTTGATGTGAGCCACCTTTTCATCAAGAACCTTAACTAAACATGGTAAATGTATTGCTAAGCCATTGTCAAACTATTGCAATCAAGTCTCATTCTTTCTTGTGTAGGTCAATACCCAGCATTTCACTGAATCAAAACTGTCCCTTCCCAGACAAACGCCTCCACCCTCAGACGCAGAAACAAGTGAAATAGTAAATGGTGTTGTACGACCTCTGAGCAGTCTTGGCACCATGAGATCTAGCTTTACAGATTTTTACTCATCGCAGCAGCCACTTCAGCTTCTTGAAGACGCCTTCTCCAAAGTGATCAGAGAAGACTCCAGTAAAGCTTACAGGGAGGAAACAAACGTCCCTCAAAAGAAGTCCAAAGACATAAGCTACAGACTTGGGCAGCGAAGAGCTCTTTTTGGAAAACGCAAGCAATTGAGTGATTATTCGTTGGTCTGTGGGATGTTTGGTATCATTGTTATGGTGATTGAGACTGAGCTATCAAGAGGGGTGTACACCAAGGTAATGACATAAACTCATACAAGCAAAAAAACACATTCAAAGAGTTTTCTATTCATTTTTCCGATTATATTTTCACTTCTTGTTTGTAGGATTCTGTGTATTCTTTTGCATTGAAAGGCCTAATCAGTTTTTCTACTGCTATTCTTCTTGTGCTCATTGTGATGTACCATGCCAGAGAAATTCAGGTAAGTACAGATACAATTTTAAATATGTTGTTTTGGTAAATAATATTA
>JAVQKC010023079.1:0-10449 GCA_036025475.1 Philypnodon macrostomus | reverse complement strand
CTGTGTGTATGTGTGAGAGGGGGGCAACGTCTAAGGCTGTGTGTACGTGTGAGAGGGGGGCAACGTCTAAGCCTGTGTGTACGTGTGAGAGGGGGGGCAATGTCTAAGGCTGTGTGTATGTGTGAGAGGGGGGGCAAAACAGGGAAGAAGACTGTTTCTCCAAAGCAGGGCTGAAAACTGGAGCAATTTGAAGAATAGATAAGATATTTTTGGTTTAGATCTCTTATGACTAGGTCTAATAAAGTGTATTCCGTTACACTTTATAAAAATACAAATTATTTTGCATTAGTTAAGTATTAGTTAAGCAAGCATTAGTAACCAGTTAATTGATCATTACTTCAACATAAATAAATCAAATTGAGTTATAAATATTGTTATTAAAGTTTAACTTGTGTAGATCAGCTTATACATAGCATATTTATTAAAGCATTGTTAGATACATATTTATTAATGCTTTATTATTGCTAAACAGCGTACAGTATTACACAATAGCCTTATATGCACGAGCAGTGGCACCCGAGGGAGAGCCCACCAAGACAGATCTGGAGACTGTAAACAAATAATGACATTCATGAACAGTAAAGGTATCACTATAAACACACAAGACATTGAAGACAATCAACAGTTAATAATGTAGCACCCCAATACAGACCTAGCCACCCCATAACAGTTAGAGATCTATAAAGGTGACACCAGAATAAAAAGTTCATAAATGTCTTTATTATAATATAAAAAGGTTAGTCTAAAAGGCAAGGGGCTATAAAGTGGCTTGGTGGCTTTAGGTTGGGAGAGTTAAAGTGCAATTGTTGAGAGTATAACTTTTGGGCCAGGGGTCCAGGCTTGAGGTCGGCTTGGCTTCGTTCACATGCTCGGGTCAGTACATCTAGTTGGTGCCAAGTCCCCAGTGTACCCAAGCATTGCCTGCAGTGTTGCCGACCGGCCTTAAGGCTGCCACACACACGTACCCCGGCTGCGCACAGAAGAAACAGGAACAACCTCTTGTGTGGGTTTGTGTGGACCTGAGTAAGACCTGGTCTGGGCTTTTAACTAGTTTAGTCCTGGTTTTCACCTATGTGTGGTATACAATAGTCCAGTAGTTTTCTCATCCTTTTTGACTTCTGGTTTAGTCCTGGTTTAGCAATTCCTTGGTTTAGACCTAGTTTATACTTGTTTTAGCTCTGGTTTAGTCCTGTTCTAGTTCATGCACCTATAAAACTGCTTATTCACATTTCTTAGCCTGATATCATTAACCTAATCCAGAAATGATGGGCCTAAGGGCGGGATCCGATCTTCAGGCAGGTCTGTTTACATTTGAAGGCATCTCTGGGGCTGACTTCCTCTTTGTTTCATAATCATTGCTGTGAAAGCCATGTCACAATAAGCTGCTAACCTCCTGCTAATGACGTGTCACATGTGGACTACAGCGCACCGGGAGAGCTTTATGAAATTTCCTCCACAGATACACAATCCTAATTTACATTTACTCTCTCGAAGATGCGCTATATAACCGTAGGATATGATTGCCACTATTGTTTACGTGCCTTCTCGGTGAATGAGTAAAAACATGACATGCAGCTAATTACAGATCATTAATTTGATCTGGAGCCATCACTCAAACGTCTCAGATGAGCTTGAGCAACATGTTCGATGTTAATAGTATGCAAATGAAATCCCTGTGAAATATTGTCACAGTGAAGAAACGTGAAATGTGAGGAAAATAGCCCTAAGGGAAAAATCAAGATGCAAAAGATGAAAACTAGTTCCAGTGGTGGAAGTGAGTTGTTGTTTTTAATACAGTATCATCTTAATGTGCCATTATTTTGACATCTATCACTTACCTGAGTACAATGGCTACTCTACCCACTGTGTTACTAAGCATTGGTTATTAGCATTAGCAATTAGCCTCTTTTGTGCCTTAATTTATGGTATTTTGTTAAAATGCATTTTTATTTTTTACTCCCAGTTAGTTTTTTGTTTGTTTGTTTTTTTGATGTTTTTTGTCCATCAATACTAAAAATACAAGAGTACAATTTTGAACATCTCACCTCTGTATGTTAAAGAAACTAAAAGATGTTCCATTGATAAAAATAGCCTTGAAGCAAAACCAAGACAAAAAAAGTAAAAGTAAAAAAAAATGCTCTTGATTCACAACTTTTGAAAAGTGCGAATCAGAAAGCTCTGTCACCAGCAGTGGCTACGGGTTATATATGGTCCCCTCTTATTCCCTCACTCCTCTCCATTCTCAGGACATTTGCAGGAAGCCAAACACTGACTGTGACATCACGGGATAATCAGACCCAAATCAATACAGTTTGAGCATAATGACAGCCCTGGTGCTTTTTTGTTTTTCGAAAGAGCGTGACTCAGCCTGATCAAAAAACACATCTCTGCACTGGTTTGGTATGACAACTGCACTGACCAGGAAGGGCGTGGATAGGGCTATTTTAATGTGGATTTTGCCCTGGTTTAGACCTAGTTTATATTTGTTTTACACCTGCTTTAGTCCTGGTTTAGCACTGGTATTAGTCTTGGTTCCTAGTTTAAACCTGCTTTAGTCCTGATCCTGGTTTAGACCTAGTTTATGCTTGCTTTAGTCCCATTTTAGACCTAGATTGGACTGGCACATACAAAGCCCTGATTTGCTCTGGTTTGGGGTGACTGACTGCACTGACTTGCAGGGCCGTGGATATGACTGTTTTAGTGTGGCTTTAGTCCTGGAGAATCAAGACCAGCAAACCAGGATTACTGTCAGTATTAATATCTATCAGTTACAGTAGCTATCATTATTCTTCATGTGCCAACTTAATCTAATGCCGTGGACATTTTTCCCCATCTTGTGTTTCATTGCGACTCATAATTCTCAGTTTCGCAGGACTTTCTGAGTCGCCATAAAGCCCTGAAGAGGAGTATAAGGACAAGTGGGAATGGCAGAGAAATGGCACTCAGCAGCGTCCTTTGAGGAGGCAGGCGACCAGTATAGAAAGTGAATATTTAAGTGAGAGAACTGCAGTAGATTGTGGAGAGAGGAATTCAATGGAAGTGCCTGAGCATGAGCTTTTATTTTTTAGTTTTTTTTGAGTTGAAATAGCATTTAGGAGAGAATTACAAGTTCATCTGTATTTAAGCTTCTGCGCTTGTCAAGTTCATAGCCCCGTCACTCTCCTCCTCAGCATGGGGTAGTCAGTGTTGAGATGGTTAGGCTGTGTTGAAATATGTCTGTATGTTTATTAAAATACAATATGTGTCTCTGAATTTGAATAATGGCATCACCCACTTAATACTGTTCATGAAATGTAGTCAAGTGCACAATATATAGAAATACTATGAAAGATTGTATTGGTAGCCTCCAGCTTTGTACTCCACCCACATCATCCACTTGTGCTGATGTTGTTTTGAACATAACACACACAGGGTCAGGCTTTATGTCCTCATCGTAAGGGTCAATAATTCAGTTAGAATTGGCTTTAGGAATATCAGTAATAAAAAAGCCAACATGAAAATCTATGGGGTACTATGACAGACATGGAAACAGAGGGACGATGTGTTGCAATAAAGTCAAACTGAAGGCATTTAAATGATAATCTGTTTCTTCTGAGAAAATTATTGAAGCCTAAATGATACAGCAGCATAGACTGGTCATATTGTTGCAACAGCTGTTAGCCAGAAGCTATCAGTATCAAAGTCATGGAGGCGGATTTATTTAAAGGCTTTTAAAAGACTCAGTTAATGTCTATTTGAAGGGAGCTTGTTATTACGACCCCTGTCTTATCAGGTTGAGCATGTTAATCCTTGATTAAATCATGTCTGTAAGTGTCTTGATTTACTGACAGTCTAAACTGTGAGACTGTCAGGCTCAATTTAAAAAGATTAACTGTTTATAAAATACACAAATTTCCTTGAATTGCCCCAAAATGTCCCGGTACAGCCACGTCTCTTTCCAATCTCCGTGTTTTAGAGGTTTAGTTGTGCCTTGATTAAATCAGGGGCCAGGCTCACTTGTGTATACTATTGACTGTGATAGGTGATTGGTCACCTCTTGTCTTCTGACCATCACTCTATGGACAGAGGATGCTATAGTATTCCTGGTCCCAAGCATTTATTCCACATCTGACATCTGTCCAGCATTTCCAATCAAGTGATGAAAAGGTTGTTTTTCTCTGTCTCTCTTTTTCCCTACGTCACTTCATCGCCACAATCCATTTACAATCATATCGGCACCAGTGCAATCCGAGATAAGCATGTACGTATGTAAACCTACACATTTATGCAAAGATGTCTTTCAAGTACTTCTGTTATACCTTTGAAGTAATTTGAAATGCATAGGATGGGCCATTATAACCATGTTCAATCAGCTCATCTCCACCTGCTTCCACTATAATTTCATCAATACAGTAATGCATGTAGCTCTATGTAATTTCCTGTATGCATGCATGGGCACAGAAGCACGTTGGCCCCACATCGATGTTTTGTTTGAAACATTCATGTGACTTAATCAAACTATACATTCATGCTGAAAAAATGTACTTTCAGAGAAGAGAGCATAGAAAATATGATTACATTTTCACATGCCTGCCTCTAACAGCATAATAAGCCAGTTCCCACACTGTATATGGATACCATTGATGGTACTCAGGCTGTTTCTACTGCTTTAAAGGTGTAGTCCATACGTTTCCAAAAAATACAAATATTTTAGATTTTTTTTAACTGACCTTCTATGATACAATGTAGGAAATCTGTTATTATTATTATTTTACTTCAGTCCCTCCACTAGCTTCTAGCAACATCATATCATACTTTGTGGATTACTAGTCTGACCAATAGACTCTACCCTGGCCTCTACAGACAGGGTCAGATAGTCAATTTCAATTATTTTTTATATTTTTTATTTACGACTACACCTTTAAGCTTGGTTTAGTCTTAGTTTGGACTTTTATTTTTGGTTTAAACCTGGTATTGAACTGGTTCAGTCCTGGGTTAGACCTGGTTTGGTATAATTTTAGGCCAATACACTGATAGTTTACTTTATTATTGTTGAAGGTGGTGTTTGGTCTTCTTGTGGCAGCATCTCGCCTAACCACAAGCACCTGTTTTGCATGTTTTATTCAAGCATACAACCCCGCTATTACTATTTCAATCAAACTGGTAAATTGGACTTACTGAGGTAACAGATGAAACATGGTGCTCATCAAAAACACTTGCAATCACACACACACACAGTCTCCTCTGCCACATGTAATCCACATGCAAATATAAATATTTGCATTCCTAAAGGGATATAGGACTGGTCTGTCTGTCTGTCTGTCTGTCTGGAGACAATAGGGAAACATCAGAGAGGAGTGTGCTATACAAAACTAGCTGCAGATAAACTTGAATGAAATGCCCCAAGTGTATAGAAACAACAAGTGCAGAAACAGAATAAAGTGATTATAAAGGAATAGCAGATGTTTGATTCATTAGTTGAGTCTAGCAGGATTTGCACTAAGTGGCTGCAGTTTGAGACATTGCTGAGTGAGCTTATGCCGTAATGTGCTCAGCTGTGTTTACTTCCAACACAAAAGTGCAGCTCATGAATACGTCAAGAAACTACAATACAACAATGTGTGTACTTGTGTGTGTGTGTGTGTGTGTGTGTGTGCATCTGTGTTATGTAGAATCAGTGTACTCACTATATTCAAGATACAAATTGAGCCATATTTTCCTATTTTAGTCGGGACCTGACACTGATTGTCATCATTAGGTGTCACTGATGTTACTATGGCAACACGTCTCTTAGCTATGAGGGTGGCAGCGGCTAATGCTAAAAATGATCTTTCTGTGTCGCTGAGTAAGTCCCCTTAGGCTGAATGGAGGAATAAAATGACTAGCGGTGTAATATATTATAATGAAACTGACACAGCAGGAATAAGGATTGTATAGAACCTGTGGACAGAGGTCGATATAAGTAACAAATTACATTTCTACTTTTACTTTTGAATAAACAGCAGGCCAGAAACTTGAGTCATTTTATTTTCAATTAACAATCTCTTACTTGAGTAAATTTTTGTAATTATTGGATGGATCATTATATACTTGAGTAACTTTATTGTGGGTACATTTGTGGCTACACTCCCCATCTCTGCCAGTGGGTGTTTGGTGACTAGGGATGACTCAGGCCAGTGTTTTGTGTGCTGATGTCTGGAATCGCTCAGAGCCAGCTGGACGGAGGCTGTTTGTGCTGGAGCTGTGGAGGTCAGATACAAAGTTAGCTTCAGGGGCAAAGAGAGGAACAGCTGGGTGAGTGTGTGTAGAGCCTAAAGGCCTGGGACACTCTTCGTCTGACTACTAAGTGCATGCATGTGTAAGACATGCATATCTGTTCATTTACATGTAACCTCCACTTTGTTCACTCCTTGACCTTGCATTTGTTTTTTGAGTGGGATAAAAGCGGTTAACTATGTAGTGTGTGTATGAAGAGTACTTTTAAACAGAATAACAATTTATTGGAACTTTTTTTCAGTCCTTTTATACATCTGAGTCTTTGTCAAGATGGAAATTTTTCACAAAAGGTCCATTTTGTACTTGACTTACTGTGTGGGTTCAGGAATATTTTAAAAGACTTTGTACCATTGCAGCTAGGGTCCATTCTTTCTGTCAGCTCTGCAGTAAAGCTATAATCAGTATCCAGAGGTGGGCTGAGTTATGTTTTAATAAACTGTGTTTTTACTTAATTGAGTCACAAATTACTCTTACTTGAGCAAAATATAGTAGTATAGTTTCAAACAACAAACAGTGCTTTACAATCAGTCATTTTAAACCCCCAAAGAACTGCAATAATAAAACATAAAATAATATGAATAAAATACAGTCAGTTAACCCAGTTAAAAAGAGTAAGGCAGTATTAACTACCATCAGTTAAAAGATAATTTGTGAAAATGTGTTTAAAATGATCTAGGGAGGAGTAAGAGTACTTTTACCCACCTCTGTGTCTCTGTGTGTTATACAGCGGATTATTCTGGAAAAAAGATTTTAAAATTGCTTCTTGGATTTAGAATGTGTTAAGATGCTATTTCTGTTTATGCCTTTTTAGATTTTTAACACAAGAATTTTCTCCTCTTTTATTTTTTTGTTACATTTTTATTTGTCTGATTACAACAAAATTAAAGAAGTAATACCTGCGTCATTCACCAGTACTTTTGACTTGAGTAGTACGAGTAATATTATTTTGAAGTAACAACACTTATTGGCTACTCTACCCAGCTCTGTCAGTATGCAGCTGGCACAAAAATGCAAAAAAGTTGTCACAGTAGAAGAACAAATGATTACAAATGACTTGTAGATTTGTTTTTTTAGTTTTGAATTTTAAATTTTGGCTAAAACAATGTATTATTCCTTCAAATCTCCAGTGCAGAAGTCCATTCCCATCATGATTTAGTTGGCCACAGTTAATAAAGGAAATCTTGCAAGAGCTCAACCCATGAGACAGAGGGAAGAGATAAAAATCCCATATTGGAAAACTGCATATACAGACATAAGCATAGAAGATTGGTGCCCTGCAGAAAAAACTGATTTACTTTGTGCAAGTGAGAGATTATTTAGTTATTGATTCTTCTTGATTCTTCTGCTCTTCTTGGTCTCTTTATCTGCCCCTTTTGTTATGTTTTTACACTTACCCCCGGCCCTTTCAATTGGGCCTAAGATTGGGTTAGGCGTTATGGGAGGAATTGTGTGGAATGAAAGTCGTCTATTTGTGCTCATCGATTAAACATTGTTCCCTGGGGGTCTTCAATCTGCAGATTTAATTAACAAGTTTCACAGGACTAACAGGCAGCAGGGGCCTGCAGCTGGGAGAGCGCAAGTGGGTTATAACAGAGATGGACCAAATGGAAAGGAAAGGAAGAGATGGTGTGAGGGACAAAAAGCCAATTGGTTAAAAAGGTTAAGCCCCAGAAATAAAGCGTCAGAAAGAAGAAAACATTTAGAGAAACTGATTTGAGATGAGCCGCGGCGGTGGTGCAGTGGGCAGATGCTCGCCCTTCAACCGGAGGGTCGGTGGTTCGAGTCCCCGCCTGTGCACATGCTGTCAGGCCCTCCCATGGACCCACCACCCGCGGGAGGTACCATGGTACAATGTGGATTGGGTGGCGGTCGAAGGCGGGAGTTCCCTGCTTAGACTGCTGCCTTCGGGACCCGGTTTCAGACAAGCGGAAGAAAATGGATGGATGATTTGAGATGAGGAGAGAAGGGGATATCATCTGATTTCTTTGTACTGAAAAGGCTCAGGGTATGTGCATGTCCTTTTAAGGCCCTCTATTTCTAGTTGGACTGACCAATTAAGTAAACTGAGACGAGAGATGAAAGATTTTGCTTGTGTATAATTACTGCACAATTTGTAAGTAGAGCAATGTTTTTTTCAGTGTGTGTTAGGAGAATTGGTGACTCTATAATTGCCTCTAGTAAACAAATGTGAGAGTTCTCAGTGTATGTCTCTGTGTCAGCCCTGTGACTGGGCTGTTTCGAGTCCTGGACCGGAAACAAGGGCATTTCTGTGTGGAGTTTGCATGTTTCCACCATCAACCCAAAAGCTTCATTCAGACTAAGATCCTGGCTCAAGATCTGGAGAAGTTTCCTCAGGTGCCCACTGTAAATGCCCACTGCTGGTTTCCCTAGCAGCGTTGAGGGATCAATAAAGCTTAACTGTTTGTATTTAAACCTGCCTAAGGCCCATAGTTGCTGGCATAAATTCCAGTCACCCGTGACCCCAATCAGAAATAAGACGATGAATGATTAATTTGCACCTAGCTGTGTGTGTAGTCTCTGTTGTTTACAAACTCTAATCCAATCTCTATTCAGGAGAGATATCTTTTGAAATCACATGTGAGATGAAGGCCCACTCTAGAAGTGTTAACAAAACATCAAAGCTCAAATGAAGAAGGGAAAATAGATGATCGAGCTAGATATTTTGTGTCATTTGTGTGCGCATTTGTGTGTGTGTGTGCATCGCAGCCAGCCGAGGGGAAAAGTGAGTGGGCCTGATACGGCAGCTCCAGGTACAAACACAGTATAGAGTATAGGCATAATTATGTCTGTGCAGATTGAGCTCACAGGCCGCATCCAGGTGCATGGGAGGCTGTGATAAAAATGAAAGTAAACACTCGCACACACGGCAAATGTGGAAAGCTTCCTGGATGGAGAAAAGACGAAGGATTTCCTGTCGCTCTTCAATGATCTGGAGAAGTATCAGCTGCCTACTCAGAATATGAGGTGATGAGCGAGAGAGCTGGTTCATTATAGCAGACATTAACTGTGTAGTGGCCTTGAACAAGAAATGTGTTTGCAAATGATTACAGGCTCGTTAGTTTGTCTAGCTAATTGTCTTGAGTTAATTCATCAGGTATCACACAAATTAGTTCAGTATATTATTATGATTAGGCACCAGACATGGGATTGTATTGCTTGTAATCAGCAGGATAGTGTAGCGGTTATATGTAGTGCATAGATAATAATAATCCACACAATTGTATGAAAGTTCTCTAATACCACTAAACCATTTTAAGATGTAGTCTGGGTGTTTCATAAAATAAGAAGTTGTTAAAATGTTTAAAAGATGTTTTTACCTCCACTGGCCTCTACAGCAACATCAAATCAGAGTTGTGTGGGCTGCAACACCTCACAAAAACTCAACTATTGGGATAACCCACAAACTGATTTGATGTTGCCGTAGATGCTAAGGAAGAATCTAGATTACATGCTTCACATCATAAAACAGGCTCAGATTTTTATTTATTTTTTTCAAACAATTTCTTATTTTAAGGAACCAGCGGACTATAGCTTTAGTATAAACAGCAAACCTCTGCCATGACACTATCACGCAATGGAAAAGATAGAGTGGCCATACTTCAAACCTCAGTATTCTAGTTCAATGGCAAATGCTCCATCCATTACAGTACAAAAACTAATCATTTATACTGACCCCTTTTGGCTTGGGTTAGTCTGCTCCATACGTCTGCCACAACTGGCACCAACGGGCAGCTTAATCAGACATTGTGTGATTTCTAAGGGTTTTTATATTGTTAACGAGCAATTAAGACGCTCCACCCCCAAACAAACATTGGAAGGGTCTATTTGACTTTTTTGATTTGTCTGGATGTTTGTGAAGATTGAACTGCCAAATTTTGTAAAATTCCCTAAAACTACATTTTTCTTTCAGTCTATAGGGGGCGCTATAGAGGTAACTGCCATCATATTGGTCAAATGTGTTCAGGGCTGGGGGATAGTTAGGTATTCCAGGTTAGAGCCTAATCGGGCAAAGTATGTGCACTTTTAGAGGCTGAAAAATATACCTGACCTCCTAATTTCAATCTAAAATGGCCGACTTCCTGTTTGTGTTGAAACAAAAACATTCTTCACAAACATCCAGACAAATCAAAAAAGTCAAATAGACCCTTCCAATGTTTGTCATGGTTTGGGGCG